>SNQJ01S0070572.1:5940-36401 GCA_010110895.2 Picea sitchensis
ACTGGATACTACAAAAAGTTCATTAAGGGATATCCACAGATTACAGCACCTATGGAGAAGCTTTTAAAGAAAGATTGTCAGTTTCACTGGACAGAAGAATGCCAAGGGAGCTTCGACACACTAAAATAGAAAATGGTTGCTACGCCTATTCTTCTTTTTTTAGACTGGAGTAAGGAATTTCATGTGCACGTCGATGCATCCTGTATTGCATTGGGAGCATTATTAGCACAATCAATAACATGAGATATTGACCACCTATTATCCTTTGCTAGCATGAATCTTTCAACAACTGATGTAAATTACACTACCACTGAAAGAGAAGGATTAGCCATGGTGTATGCACTGCAGAAATTTCGTCAGTACTTGTTGGGAGGACACTTTAAGATGTTCACACTTCACTCTGTGCTGAAATAATTAGTCAACAAGCCAATGTTGGGGGGAAGGATATGCAGATGGCTTCTGCTATTTCATGAATATGATTTTGAAATTGTGGTAAAGCCGAGGAGAATGAACAAGGGACCTGACCACTTGTCTAGGTTGGAACATGGAGAGGAACCTACTAGTTTGGAGGATACACTGCCAGATGCATAGTTGTTGGCCATCGGAAATATTGATGATCACTTCGCAGAGATAGTTCAGTTCCTATCAACATGAATGGCACCTCGTGAATACACAGTCATTCATAAGAAACAACTGGTAGTGTGCGCTACAGATTTTTCACTTATAGCTGGACAGTTATATAATATGGGACCTGGTGATATCTTGAGGAGATGTGTTATGGAGGAAAAAAGACCACTAATTCTGGTAGAAGCACATGAAGGCATCGCAGGAGGACACTACGCAGGGAAAGAAACAGCGCAGAAGGTTCTGCGAGCTAGCTTCTGGTGGCCCACTTTACACAGAGATGCTAAAGAATACTACAGAGCCTGCAATGTATGCTAAAGAGTTGGGAAACTTTCCAGAAGAGATGATATGCCGTTAGCACCCTAGCTAACCTTACAGGCATTTGAGAAATGGGCCATTGACTTCGTGGGACCTATCAACCCACCAGGAAAGTGCACAGGAGTAAGATACATCATCACTGCAACAAAGTATTTGACCAGATGGGTAGAAGAAAGAGTAGTTAAGGACTGTAGTGCAACTATAGTTGCGCGTTTCATATTTGATGATATCATAACCAAGTTTGGATGCCCGAAGATCCTTATGAGTGATCAAGGTACACATTTTATTAATCAAACTATTGAAGCCTTGACTCAGGAATTTGAAGTTCATCACCAGAAGAGCACTCCATATCATCCACAAGCAAATGGTATAGTTGAAGCCTTCAACAAGATTTTGGAGACTACATTGACGAAGATTTGCAGTGTAAACAGAGATGACTGGGATTTGAGAGTAGCAGTTGTGTTATGGGCCTATAGAACCACTTGTAAGAAGATGACAATGCAAACCCCATTTAAGTTGGTTTATGGTTTAGAAGTAGTTGTGCCTATGGAATACTTAGTTCCTAGCCTAAGGATTGCAGCATTCACATATATGGATGGCACTAGCGCATTGCAAGATAGACTTGCACAGTTGGTAGAGCTCGAGGATGACATATTTATTGCAGGATTCCATCAGTAGGTACAGAAAGAATGAGAGAAGGATTACCATGACAGACACATTAGGAAGAAATCCTTTAAGCAATGAGATCTGGTATTGGTATATGATAGCAAGTTCATGAAGCATCCATGGAAGTTCAGAACACATTGGCTGGGACCATACGAGGTCACCTATGTTACAGAAGGAGGAGTTGCACAATTGAAGACTTTGAATAAAGAATGGAAGGAAGGTTTGGTGAATGGGAGTTAGTTGAAATTGTACTATGACAACCAGTTGCCTCATAGATCTCAATAGAAGCAAAAGGAGAAGGGTCTAGGTACCAAGGGCAGTTGAAACTGGGTATCAGACAAAAAAAATATAGTCTTCACACAGTGGGGAGGAACGGATCCAAAAGCACAGGATGCATTGTGTAGTCTGAAGTTAAACTAAAGCAGAAGGTTCATATAAAAGTGCCTCGGGACGAATCATAGGTGAGTGTTGGGGGCGTGTTGGCCCTTGGGTATGGATTAAGAATTAAAACAAGAAAAAAGGAAGAGGAAAGATGAAATGCAAATTGCACGAAGACGCATTGATTGAGATTAGGTCAAAGTGGCCAAAGAATCATAAAAGAAGGAGCGAAGTACGAGAGAGCGAGCCATTGGACGAGAAGATAGAGAAGAACAAATAAGCAAGGAAGATGGATCATGGACAACTCAACAAGTGGAAAAAGCCAATGGTATATTCTTTGGAGTACTTTGCAGGAAGGAAAGACAGGCTGGCAAAGCCTGGAAAACATGGATCAAGTTGACCTAGGGTTTTATACACCTAGGGTTTTGGTATCTAGGGTTTTGACACCTAGGTTTTAGCGTAAGGTTGTCCGAGAGTCAATGTAATGTATAAATAAAGGTCAAGAGGACCTGGGATCGGGTAGATTATTTTATTTGAATGGTTGTTATTATTGATGAGAGAGGGAAGTATCATGTGGTGAGAAAATTCTGTGTTGTAAGATCTTTAGTTGGGTGTGAAGATCAACCATGCAGTTGGGTGCGCAGGGAGGGGAGAGGAGAAAGAGAAGAAGAGAGAAATTTGTAGGCTAAGAGCGCAGATAGCACTGTATGTTTTATATAATATCAAGAAACACAGTTTTGTGGGCGTAGCCCTAGGGAGAGGGTGAACCACGTATATCTTTTTGTTGTGTGGTTAATGTCGTGTTCTTTGTCTTCTTATTTCTTTGTTATTGAATTATTGTGATAGATCTGAGGTATACTGTGCGAAGTAGGTTTAAGTTGGTAAATGATATCTAGATGTTGTGTTGTTGTTGTATTGGATCCACTTTGCATTTCCTTTGGTTGTATACACCTGTGTCCTGCAACCCCCTATAGCTACTTCGAGTGAGACTACATCTGATTCGTAGGTGTTGCCAAAAGGGCCAGTAGTTAGGGCTTGCTGGTGCGTTGTTAGAGCTGAACCCTGGGTCTGCCCCTGTTCCAACAGGGATCATGGGAAAAACATTAAGTCTATGTTTTGGAAGTTGCAAGGGAATGTACATAGGGAAGGTTCCACATAGTCTTTTGGGTGTGGGCTCATGGGAAAACCTAAAGTTCGTATATTAGTAGTCACAGAGAAATGTCCGTGAAGGAAAGGACACGTAGTTTTGCAGGTTGTGGCTCACTGGAAAACCTTGAGTTTGTGTTTTGATAGTCGCAAAGAAATTCCCATGAAGGAAAGTTCGCGAAGGTTTGTGAGTTGCGACTCATGAGAAAATCTGAATATTGTGTGTTGACAATGGTAGGGAAAATTTTGCAAAGGTAAAGGGATACAAAATGGAAGTGACCATGAAGATAAAGTCGTTAAGATTGTGGATTGTAGGTTAGGGAAGATCTTGATGGCATGTAACTTGACCTGTCCATAGAGAATAGTCTAAAAAGGAATCTGTTTGGCTCATGGGTTGTGGGTGGCAGGGGATTCTAAAGGTGTGTTAAGTTGACCCATCTGGGAGAATCATCCATAAAGAGAAAGAGTTGATAGAATTGAGATTGGTTTGCGGACCGTGGGATTCGGGGAAGTTAAGACATAGGGTAACTTGATTCTCTCGATGGAAAAGGGGTGAAAAGGTGTTTCGTGAGGTCAGGGTTTCGAATTATGGTCTATTACAGTAGGAAAACTATTAATTTTCCATGTAAAATTGTATTTTTTGTAGGTCTTCAACTTGCTGGGAATTTTTGAGGGCCTAAATGATGTTTTTAGGTAGTCAAAAGTCACATGAATAGGGTGTGCCAAGGTTCACCATGTGTTTACTACTTAAATAAAATAGCTCAAGAAGATCTTTCCAATGAGACATTCTAAGCGTAGAACAATGCCTGTATGAGGAAGTTACATCCTAAACAGTATAAGGTATATTTAAGGTACCAATTTGCTTCTAGAGGGTATAACTTCTTGCTCTAAAGTTTGTTTGGGGCACATGAATAGTCTATGGAAAGATTATGAACCATAGAATACATTCAAAGATATAGATTTTCGATTTGGGTACACAAAAATATGAAGGAAGAGAATGAAGACACATGTACCAGATAAGGTAAAAATGGGAAAAGAATCAAAAATTTTGTAGACCATAACTTTTAGCTTAAACCTGAGATTTGGGAAAACAAATAGTTGATGGAAAGGTTGTGAGGAGGAGAATCCTTCTATCAACCCAAAAATTTAATTTGAGTATCAATTTTGAATTCAACTGAAAATAACATGAATAGTGTCATTAAAGAGCAAGAAAATTTATGCATTCTTTTTCCAGAACTATATATATGCGTGTATATATTTTTGTCTAACAAAACATTATTGCATGCACATTTTTCTTACATAATTTTGAGGTACAGGAAGGAAGTTTGGTTCTTGTATGAGAACTATAGGCATGGAGGATTCCCAAGGGTCCTACAACCACAAAGAGGAATTCATAGGGCTACATGTCAACATGGGAAATGTTGAATATTTCTCAATAGACATCAATGGACTCAACACAAAGGTAGATGTGAACATTATACAATTGGGTTCATATGATTTTCTAATTGGCGTGGATTGGTTGGAGAAACACCATGTTGTTATAGATTGTTACAACAAGACACTCATTTTTCTTGATGACAAGGGGCACTAGGGAAAATTTCAAGGCACTCCAAGAGATGTAGATATTAGGGAAATTTCATCCATGCAGGTCAACAATAGTTTCAGGAAGGGATGTCATATTTTTGTAGCCCTTATGAAAGAGGCAATTAGAGATAAAGTGGCAAGTATTGAAGACTACCGAGTCTTGAAATATTTTGAATATGTTTTTGGGGAAATCCTAGGATTACCACCAAAGAGAGACATCGATTTTTCTATTGACTTGGTGGCAGGGGATGCCCCAATGTCCAAGACACCTTACAAAATGGGCACACAATAATTGAAAAGAGTTGCAAATGCAACTTGAATAAATTTTGAAGAAGGGGTATATACTCCCAAGTGTCTCACCTTGGGGTGCCCCAGTTCTTTTTGTGAAGAAGAAATATCGAACCTTAAGGTTGTGTATTGATTTAAGGAAGCTAAACAATGTCACCATAACGAAAAAATATCCCTTGCAAAAGATTGATGATTTATTTGATCAGCTAGAAGGTGCAAGAATCTTTTCCAAGATTGACTTGAGATCAAGTTGTCATCAAGTGAGGATAAAGAAAGAGGATATCAGCAAAACAATGTTTAGAACAATATATTGGCATTATGAATTTACGGTAGTGCCATTTGGACTATCAAATGCCCCAACTATTTTCATATTCTTGATTAATGGAGTGTTCAGGGAATACCTGGACAAGTTTGTGAATGTTTTCCTAGATGATATTCTCATCTACTCTAAGACAAAAGTGGAACATGAGCATCATTTAAGAATGGTGTTGCAAGTTTTGAGAGAGAACAAGTTGTATGCCAAACTAAGTGCATCTTTTATAATAAAAAAAGATCCACTATTTGGGGTATATTATTTCAATAGATGGGATAACAGTGGATCAATACACAAGATGGACCACGTTGCGTTAGGAAAGGGACCAGACAGTACCAGATTTCACCAATATTTTCCATACTCTACATACCAAATTAGGTATCAAAGAATCTGAATGACATCTAGTGATCAAATACCGTAGGTGTCTGCACAAATACATTCAAACACAAATAGAGTTTCTGGACATTGCATCATTAGGTGCGGCTTATAGATATGTTGTCAAGATCGAGCAGAAATTTAAACCAAAGAGGTGAGAGTTAGGATTTGCAAATTCCTCACAACCGAAGTAGGGAAAATGCGGTCCCAACCCACCAAACAAGGGACAAAGAAAATATGGTCACTCTCAGGATAACTAGTCCAAGTTGCAACCCAAGAAGGGTAATGCGAAGTTAGAAAAGGACCTGGGAAAGTGGTCTGAATACCATAAAATCCGTTGGCACAACACCGAAGAATGTTGCTCCAAGCAGTCATTGTTGGTCAAGCTAAAAGCTTCTGAGTCAGAGGCAGATTCTGACTCTGAATCGAATCCAGAAAGTGGGAAGCGTATCATTGATTCTGAACCCAATTTCATTGTCACTATCACCAAAGTCAAACCAAGTAAACTAGAAGAAACAGAGGAAGGGGAACACCTCTTCCACTCACAGATGTGGGTAAAGGGGACTACGCTACATTTCATTGTCAATATCAGCAGTCAGAAGAACTTGATCTCAATAGAGGTTGTCAAGTGGTTGGACCTACCGATAACACTACACCCACAACCCTACACCATTGGGTGGCTTTGCCAAGGACGAGATCTCCACGTCATCCAACAATTTCGTTATCCCTACAACATCAAGCCCTTCAAAGACGAGGTATTGTGTGATATTGCTCCCCTTGAAGTTTGTGATCTTCTTTTAGGCAATCCATATTTGTGGAAGCGACATGTTGTGTATGACTGTAGACCCCATAGTGTTATTATTACTTTGGGTAGACAATTGTATAGGATACCATAGGTAGCACCGACTACTGCTATTTCTTTAATATCCACTAAGAAATGCAGTAAGGTCATTTCACAGACCAGGAAGTTCGTCTTCTTTGTGATCCATGCTCGCGGTAAGAAAAAGGTTGTTTCCACATCTGTGACCTCTACATAGAGCCTCTCTTTATAGCATAAGAAAGTGTATGGGATCGTGGAAGAGTATAGAGACATCTTCTCCTCACCCACCGGGGTATCGACACACTGTCAAGTCAAGCATCCAATTGATCTAACCCTCGGTCAACCGCTACCTAATGGACTAGTCTATCATTGCTCGTTGGTGGAAAATGATGAAATCAAGTGCCATATCCAAGAGCTACTTCAAAAGGGGAACATCTGACACAACTCCTCCCCTTGCGGAAGCCCAATTGTGATGGTGTATAAGAAAGACGAGACATGGCGGCTCTGCATCGGTTATAGAGCGTTAAAACAATCACAGTTAGGAACCATGTTATGAGGAAAATAACTCTATGGCATTGGGTAAACCAGAACAAATAGGAAATGACTACAGAAGTCAACTATAATCTCAAGTATGATATATAAAAAAACATGCTAACAAGACAAGATAAAGAGCCTACCTTGTTCATACGTTCGATGAAGTCCATATTGAGCACTTGAATCAAAGCTATACACATCCAACTTGTCCTCAAAAACCAAGATACGCAAGCATATGGTGATAATATATAAAGTTAGCACATATAACAACATAATCCATCAATATTCATAACAAATACGTCCATAGAATAACAATTCAAATATTTGCAAGACATTAATTGGATGAGAAGAGAGTATTTCTATTAAAATATGAACAACATAAGTATATGAATGAAAAACTTTCATGTCGGTACGTCTCGGAACCGAGAAACTAAGTCCCTTCCAGTTGGGCCTCCACCACTTCAATCCTCCACCAAAGGCAAGATCATATCAGAGAGACAATGAGGTTCTCCATCAAATAGGGAAGAGCTTGGGGGATGAACAATGTGTTCAGACTTAAAAGGAAAAGGGATGTAGACTCAATATGAAGTGAATAATTTCTCCAGAGTAAATTTTCTCTCAAAGTTGAATTCTTCTCATCTCTTCCACAACTTGGATATGGCCCATTTATAGCCTTCAAATGGAATTGAAGGGTCGAATAAGAAATTTTCTTGTATATGGAAGGTCAAGGATCATGGATCTCGTGACGTAACATGGAAACCCGACACCATTTTTTAATTTTAGGCAAAAAACCTGAGGTACACAGGTTGTAATGGTGCAACCTACGTATACACATGTTGTATAGTTGTTAGGGTGCGTATATGTGGAAAAATACAATTTTTATCTTTAGGAACTTCAAAAAGGGACTTCAAGTCTGCATAGGGAAATGGAAAAGGCCTTTTGAGAACATTGCATGGGGTAAGGAAAATCTTGCTATAACAGATGCCATCTAATGTGTGAGGTCATAGGAGTATCTACGATGTCCAAAATACATTATAATTTCCAGAAGTGGGGTAATGGAGACCTATCTGGATGAACTAGTTGCTCATAATAATATTACAATCCATAATGACTTTTTACACATGGCTGCATATTTGAATTACACTGCAGATCCATGTGGAAATATACCAAACAATTGTTCATGGCCATGTATAGAAATACAAAAGTAGATACATGCCATAGACTGTGATAGTCATGAACAAGGCCTGGTGAAAACTAGTCTCGAAATTAATCTGAAGATATCTATATACAATGGAGTACAATCAGATCTCCCATGATTACTGAAGTCATATAAGTACTAGTCCAATGAATGATAGAAACAACTCAGAAAAGTTGCGACCATGAACTGATGTCTTCAATTCTTCTACACGATCCACCAAAGGTGTAAGTATACATCATGTGAATAAAGGAGTTGAGGTCAAACATGATGAGACTTTGTTTGATTACCGATCATTAAGGTATATCATTAACACATAGGAGACAACCTATCGATAATGAAATTAGGTATCAAGGCACTAAGTACATTCTTACAAGTGTGAATAAAGGAGTTGAGGTTGAACACTTGAAGAATCCATCGATCATGAGACATTGATGTATTCCCAACTGTCGATGGTGAGAAAACCTTCCATTGATGACTACAAGCCGCTAGGCACTCATAGGACTTTAGGCCTCGTTTCCAAAATAGATGAGATGAAGTCAATGGAAGGAGACCCATTGAAAGGAGAGCATTAAGGCATCTCTCATCAATCATCATGAGGTACAAAGCAGGAGCTTGATGATTTGGAGGAACTTGTAAGAAGAACATGTTCATGAACCAACGACCCTGTGCATCTTTTGCATGCACCAGATGCAAGCAGTGCACGAAAAATACCCTATGAAAAGCAACCAATAAGTAAAATTGTTGACAAAGGTGATGAAGTAACCAATAAGGATAATGGCTTCCAAGACACTACATGAATCCCAATGTGTGAATAGGTTTATTATCATCGAACATAAGGGAAACACCCCAGTCAGCAACCAATGAAGAGATGTCGTCTATTGGGTTCAAGGTTACCTACCCATAAGGAAAGTAGGACTAGGGTGCACGGTAGGAATACAACTTCATGTAATTATGAGACACACTAAGGGTATGGACAACATGCAAAGTCAAGAGTTCTGAGAAATGGCTGACACAGGCTGATAAACATCCTTTGAACAAAAGCATGAGACATATAGATGACTCTGGAAGCATAGAATTAATTATGAAACTTTGTGATGCAGGAGGCACCAATAAAACTCTCCATAGGGACTAGAAGAGTAACCAGTTAGGGGAGTAAACTCTATGTAACAAGCCCAACTTCCTAAGGTCATGCTAAACCCAAAATTTTGATGACAAGTCGACTCAAAATTTTGTGTTTTGTTCAAAGGAGACACGACTTCTGCCAACATCGGATAATATTATTTTCTCGCCCGTCTTTTTTTTTTCTTTTCATATTCAAATGAATGTTATGATACAGAAGAGGAAACAATTGTCGTGAGTAAGAAACTAATCCCAACAATGGAACATACCTATGCTCAATGCAAGGAGGTGCATGCAGGATATGGACACTCAGGGGAATGTTTCCTCTTGGGGTATAGGGTGTCAATCTTGAAAGGATATAATCAAGGCTCTGCTTGGCTAATGATGCAAACTACTGAGGTGATAGGATTATAATGCAAAAGTGAGAACTGAAAATAGGCTCAATACTGCAAGCAAGAGAATGAGATGCAATTACAACTTAACTCCAAAGAATGTCCTTTTTCGTAAGTTTAGTCCCCTAGGCCCGAAAAAGTATAAACTAATACCCAGGAGAACTCTTCTAGCCACTAGTGACTAGAGTATTCCTTTTTCGAAATTATTCTACTTGGACCGAAAAAGGGTTAAACTTACACCAAATAGACGTTCTTTCAAATCCAATTTACGAGTGTGAAAGAGACAATTTCGCTCGACAATATTTTCACTTTTTGAGAGAGTTGGAAAAGAGCTTAACAAGACTTGTGGGATAATTTTCTAAGCAACATATCATGGGGGAGGCCAGGGATCTCGTGCAGAAATTCTTTTGAAAGTCAGCAACTCATAGATAACTGACACAATCTTGGGAAAACCCAAATCTTTCCATGTCGAGGAGGATAAAATACTTGCAGAGGTTATCTTATATACAATATATTGAATAATTCCCCTTATCTGGAAGGGTGTAGAAGAAGTAAGTTGAGGCTCTACAAGATCATTCCAATCAAAGGAAACCATCCTAGGACTCGGAGGGAGTGTACTCAGGGAGAGTGGAATTCTCCCTTGTTTATAAGTTACAGGACTATAAATGCTAAGGACATGGTCGAAAGACACATCACCCCTCAAAAGAAGAGTGGGATTGATTGAAGATTGCATCGACAATGTCACTTCCTTAGACTTTTCACTCTCCAAGAGAAGAGTGGGATCAACGAAATATTGCATCGGCATGACCACTTCTTCAATCATTGGTTGAATATGATGTGAGACAATAAGTTCAAGAGATGGATCACCCCCAAAAACAAGATTGGTTTCGGCCGAAGATTTCATCGACACGGCCGCTGGTTGAACATGATGTGAGACAACATGGTCAAGAGATGCATTAGCCCCCAAAAGAAGAGTGGTGTCAGCTGAATATTGCATCAGCATGACCGTTGTATCAACCAAATAAGGATTATAATGTTGGGAAACCAAAGGCGACTCAAAACCCGAAGGGCCCCCAGGAAAGGACCACACTTCTTGTACCACAACAGTAGCAGGGAGCAAACGAGTAAGGTGATCTCCTTTGAAAATCCTACAAAGGAAGTTGGGATTACGTCTTATACATCTAGGCTTCTCAATCATATGAATGCCCCCAGCATGACTTGCAGTGGACGGTGACATGCTCCCAACATGACTTGCAGAGACTAGTAGAAGATCTCCAACATTACTTACATAGGTTGGTGACGAATCCCCAACATGACTAGCAGAGGTTGGTATTGTATGCATAGTGTGACTAGTAGTGACTAGAGTTGTGCCCCCATTGTGACATGCAATGGCTAGTTGTTTGTCTTCAACGTGACTTGCAAAGGTTGTTGACCTATCTCCAACATGACTAGCTAAGTTTGGTGATATAATGCCAGTATGACTTGTAGTGACTCGACTAGTGGCAGCAGTTGGTTGCGACATTTGAGACCAAGGTTCCGAGAAAGACTGGTTTTGAGAAATTGTGGTCTAGGAAGGGTTCTGGTATACACCATGGCCTTGTCTGGAAGGATAGTATCCTCCTCCAAACTGATTCATAAAGGGTTGTAAGGGCATCATCACTGAGGAAGCCACTTGTGAAGAGAAAGTGACATGACAAGGATTACTCAGGTGAGGATATGTGTTGCCCCGGGAGGAAGGAACTTTGTGAAGGGGGTTTCCCATACTATAAAACTGACTACCCCTAGATGAAACACCAGAGTACAAATGGATATCTGCCATGCGAAAAGCATTCATAGGAACAAACATAGCATAAGAAGGATAGATGGATGGGATGTAATAAGTAGAATGACCGCCCATTTGAGAACTTGGTCCTGGAAAATTGAAGCTAGGATTGGATCCATAGGAAGGAAGAATCCAACCTCCTACCATAAGAGTTGGTTGAGGGATATGACTCCCACCAAACGAAAAGGGAGAAAAAGGAGGCATCATGCCTCCAGACCCAAAACTAGGATTTAGATAAGGAGACGAGAAAGAGGATGGCAAGTGAAAATACATGTATGGAATACCATGAGAAAAATGATTAGAGGCCCAAGGTATTGGCTGAGAATCATGATTCGGCGTACCATTTGGAAATACAAAATGATTCATCTCCATGGAATGAGGAAAGAACGTGGGCTAGGTAATGCTAACTGAGGGAGTCACAGGGGCTCCACTAACCATAGAAATGAAAAATCACAATGCAGTACAAAATCTTAAGGCCAACTAACAATCAAAGAGCACACCAAAATAAACAAAAAGGCCAATATGCACACAAATAGGATATAGTGGCTAAAAGGGGCCTCCCTCACTAAAATAGTATGCTCCAACTAAGAGGGGCCTGAGACTCCCTTCAAAAGATTGAAGGTATCAGAATCAGTTATAATGGCCCTCTTGGACTTAACAATGTAGTCGATCAGATCCCCCTAGAGAGGTAATCCTCCATAAAGGTTGTGTGTTGTTTGATGCTTATCTGACCCAGGGTACCTATATAATAACCCCTGCAAGTAACCTATGTGGCTACCTATGTCAAGCAACTAAGTCACCACGATATAACAAATGTGCAGGTGAATAGTCGTAAGTCAGGCCCACCATATGGGCAGGGTAGCAAAGCCCAAAATCTCAAAAGCACCACCTCTCACAGAAGTAAAGGTACTAGCAAGACCCCCATATACAAATAGATCCCCAGAAATATCTCTGACGCTAAGAAGGTATTGGATGGATATCTCCTCAACCAACTTCATGTGACCTCGTGCTTAACTCCGGTGTGAGAAGAGCCTCCTGATGTCACCACTTATACAATGTATTTCACCACTCCCTTAGTCAGACACATATGTTGAGTTTAATAGCCTTGGAGAAGTTTACTCACAAAATCCTATTCCAAAGCTCTAAATCTTAAGCTAGTTTGTAGACCCTGAAAAAAAAATTCATTTCTAATCAATTTTAAATTTATCAGTGTTACTTTTAGTGGCTTTGTTTACTCAAAAGGTGTGGTCGTGATACTAATGATGTTATGATCCAGCAAGTAAAAGAGATGAATATGAATATAATGAAAAGTCCTAACTTCAATTCTCAATAAATAATAAGCTTTTCAAAATGCAACTTTCAATTCAATTATGCAATTTCAAATAAGATGCAATCTTTCCATTCATGTACTAAGATCAACGACAAGAACCCAAAATATCAAATGACAACCATACAAAATGTATATTTTTTGTATTTTCAATATAAGGAAATGAAAATTCAAGGATTGAACAACAACTTGATATATAGTCCCTACTTCAAGCAAAAAGACACAAACCAAGCATGATATCAAGAAGCAAACACCCAACCCAAGATGCAAGGACAACCAATGAAAAAAATGATGAGAAAGAAAAAACCGCCTGAAAATTCAACCAAACAAAGGTTTCCTATCACTCTGAAGGCACTTAAAAGTTATGACAGAGAACTAATAAGACTCGACAACCATCAACACTTACCCAAAAAACATCAAACTGAGCAATCAAGAAAAAAAATATGATGTACGTGACTGTTCAAGAGAACACCGCATATGCACGCTCCCTATAGAACTACAGCTTGTGTATGTACATGTCTATCAAGGGAAATCGACATATATGTATTAAAACACTTCCAGGTTAAGGATAAGGCCAAGAATCTCATACTCAAAATGAACGGAGGATGTCAAGCAATCAG
Source organism: Picea sitchensis (assembly GCA_010110895.2). Lineage (NCBI taxonomy): Eukaryota > Viridiplantae > Streptophyta > Pinopsida > Pinales > Pinaceae > Picea > Picea sitchensis. The sequence goes on from SNQJ01S0070572.1 coordinate 19,465, forward strand.
ATGACAAAAAACTCAATATAATTGAGAGCAATCAAAGGAGAAAAACACTCCAAACCCTGAAAAGAAGATTATATCCCCAGTATGGTCACCAATTCTGTTACGAAGAAAATAACTCTATGGCATGGGGTAAACCACAACAGATGAAAATGACTGCAGAAATCAACTCTAATCTCAAGTATGCTATATAAACAAACATGCTAACAAGACAAGATAAAGAGCCTGCCTCGTCTAGATGTTCGATGAAGTCCACTGTTGATCACTTGACTCAAAGCTATACATTTGCAACTTGTCCTCAAGAACCAACATACGCAAGCATATGGTGATAATATATAAAATTATCACATATAACAACATAATCCATCAATTCATAATAGATACACCCATTGAATAACAATTCAAATATTTGCAAGACATTAATTGGACAAGAAAATAGTATTTCTATTAAAATATGAACAACATAACTATATGAATGACAAAATTTTGTATCGTCACGTCTCGGAACCGAGAAACTAAGTCCCTTCCAGCTGGGCCTCCACCACTTCAATCCTCCACCAAAGGCAAGCTCATATAAGAGGGACGATGAGGTTCTCCATCAAATAGGGAAGAGCTTGGGGGCTGAACAATGTGTTCATACTTAAAAGGACAAAGGGATGCAGACTCAATATGAAGTGAATAATTTCTCTAGAGTAAATTTTCTGTCAAAGTTGAATTCTTCTCCTCTCTTCCACAACTTGGATATGGCCCATTTATAGCCTTCAAATGGAACTGAAGGGCTGAGTCGAAACATTTCTAGAATATGGAAGGTCAAGGATCATGGATCTCTAGATGTGACATGGAAACCGACACCATTTTATAATTTTGGGCACAAAACCCAATGTACGCATGTTATAATGGTGCAACCTGCGTATACGTGTGTTGTATAGCTATTAGGGTGTGTATATGTGAAAAAATACAATTTTTAGCTCTGGGAACTGCAAAAAGAGACTTTAAGTCTGCATAGGGAAATGGAAAATGCCTTCTGATCATGTTTCATGGGGTGAGGAAAATCTTTCTATAACAAACCAGTACCTGATTCCTCGAATTGATGACCTTCTTGACCAACTCAAGGGGGAAAATGTATTCAACAACATTGACCTAAAGTATGGCTACCACTAGGTTCCCATTGAATCAACTGATGTATGGAAGACAACTTTCAAATCTAAAAAAGGTCTCTTCGAATGGTTGGTCATGCTCTTTGGATTAACAAATGCACCAACAACTTTCATGATATTGATGGATGATGTATTGAGACCCTTCACCAACTCTTTTTTGGTGGTATATCTGGATGGCATCCTCATCTTCCACGGAACTTGGGAGGAGAACATGCAACATATTCAGCAGGTTTTTGGCACTCTACGGTAGCACAAGCTATATGCCAACTTGGAAAAATGTTCCTTTTGCATGAAGAAGGTCCAATGCTTGGGCTACATTGTTGATGAGCATGGGGTACATGTGGATCCAACTAAGATCCAAGTCATATGTTATTGACCAATCACGACCACATTAACAGAACTACAGAGCTTCTTAGGACTTGCCAAATTCTACAGAAGGTTCGTGTTGGGATTCTCCCATATTGCATGAGCCCTCAGCCAAGTAACCAAGGGTGGTGACAAGGAAAATTTTGCATGGGGGAATGTGTGACAATAAGCATTTAATGATCTGAAGCATCACTTGTGCTCAACTCCAGTACTCTCCTTACCCGATATGCAACAACCGTTTGATATGGAGACTGATGCCTCTGACTATGTTGTAGGAACAGTTCTCACTCAGCATGGTCATTTAGTAGCATACCATAGTGAGACACTCTCATATACTGTCTGGAAATACCCCACCTATGACAAATAAATGTATTCCATTGTGAAATACTGTCGTCAATGGAAAAATTACATTATGGGAAAGGAGACAATCATCCACACTGATGAAAATCCTCTACAGTTCATACAGACACAGGGGAAGTTGCAGAACGACCACCATCAAAATTTGTCCACATACCTACAACATGTCCATCTCAACATCAAGTATAAAATAGGGAGCACAAATCATGTCATTGACTACCTCAGTCTCCCTCCCATTGTTGCACTCACCACAATTCTTTATTCCTGTGTGAATTATCCAGGTGGATATTGGTGGCCACCCACCTTTTCCAACTGGCTCAAAACAATTTTCTAGCAATTTTGGTAATTTACTATTTTTAGTAGTTTTTAACTTCCGGGGCCATTTTGAGGGCCTATATGAAGGTTTTTTGGGATCGATATTCTCAATTATAGTTGAAGGATCTTATTGAGTCCTCAAAATGAATCTCCTCAGCGATACCTTTCCAACGAGCTATCATGTTCCCCAAACGGAGATCATATGTAAAAGGTACGACCCCAAGAAATTGATGTACTAACTTACCCAAACGAGGCCCACATGACTTTTGGCACTTCATCTCCTAGGGTTAGGTATTTTAGATGTCTAGGGTTTGTGAAATTTTGGTTTATTGTGAAAAATACCTTTAGAGCCTCATTGTAATCATGTTCTTGCAAATGAGCACACTTGTCACATCTCTTCTTAGAGATAAGCCACCATCATTCCATCAAGCTTGTTTTCCACTGCATTTTATAGTTTCAGCTTATTTCTTTATTGAATAAAAAACCAATTTTATTGTATCTTTGTTATTCTGTGTTAAGCATATTTTAATAATATGTATTTGTTTCTTTCTTCTCATAAAATCCAAATAAGTGGTATTAGGGTGGTCTTCTCCTTGTCATCTTCATGCATGTCCCCAATGAGGTCAGGGTACAAAGAATTGGGTCTCGAGCTTGTTTCTCTTGGGGAAAAAATATCTTGCATGCCCAAGTGACCTCTCATGGCAGGAGAAAATAAATATGACAGGACAAAAGATCCTTTCAAAATGTTTCTTGAAGAAGCCCTCATGCAACAGAGGAATGAGATGCTGGATAGTTTCGCGCAAATCCTTCAGTGGCTACCAACATGTGACGCATCTTCCTCGAGCGGAGGCACCGCCCCTTTCAAGGTACAAATAAACTTCGATATTCCTATATTTGAAGGTCAGATAGATGTAGATGTTGTAGACAAGTGGTTGAATCTACTAGAAGGGTATTTTTATATCCATAACTTTTCAAATAGAGAAAATATTACTTTTTCACTCCTCAAAGTCATTCCCCATGTCAAATATTGGTGGGAAACTTTCTGTGAGCAAAAGGAAACAAAGGAACCCTCATTATTCACAGTCACAACCACCTGGGAATCCTTCAGGGATTCTATTGAGGAAAAATACTACCCTGTCGGAAGTTATTATGACTTGTATACCAAATGGACCACACTGCGGCAAGAAAGAGATCAAGCAGTGCCAGAGTTCACAAATATCTTCCATACCTTGCACACCAAGCTAGGTATCAAATATTCAGAGCGACATCTAGTGCTCAAGTATCGCGGTGCTCTGCATAGATACATACATACTGAAATGGAATTTCTAGACATCTCGTCCTTGGGCACGACCTACCGATATACCATCAAAATCGAGAAAAAGTTGAAACAAAAGACGCAACAATTTGGGCCTGGAAACCCTCACAGGAAAAGCCAGGAAAGGGCGGCCCCAACCCACATAACAAAGGAAAAAGAAAATATGGACAGTATCAAGACAACCACTCCAATCTGCAAGAAAAGAAGGACACCGAAAAGACAAATAAATATACCATGAAGTGTTGCGAGTTCCATAAGATCCCTTGGCATAACACTTTTGATTGCCGCTTAAAGAAGTTGCTGGCGGTTGAAGTGAAATCCTATGAATCAGATGTGGGTTCTGACTTTGAGTCAGAACCAGAAAGGGGAATATGGATCATTGGCATGGAACCCAGTTCCACCATTGCTACCACCAAGCTCCAACATGGTGAACCAGATGAGCCAGAAGAAGGTGAGGGCCTCTTTCATTCNATTGATAGCGATATCTAGAAGAAACTCATCTCAGCAGAGGTCATCAAGCAGTTGGCCTTGCCAACAACGCTACACCCACAACCCTACACCATTGGATGGCTCCGCCAAGTAAGCGATCTCCACGTCAGCCAACAGTGTCGATTGTCGTACGACATCAAGCCCTTCAAAGACAAGGTATTGTGTGATGTTTCTCCTCTCAAAGTTTGTAATGTTATTTTGGGCCAACCTTATTTACAGAAATGTCTTGTTGTATATGAGTCTAGGCCTCTTTGTGTTATTATTACTTTGAACAGGAAATTGTACAGGATACCCGAGGTAGTCCCTCCTAGTGCTATTTCCTTGATCTCTACCAAGCAATGCAGGAAGGTCATCTCTCAAATCGAGAAATTTGTCTTATTCGTGATTCACTCTCAGAGTGAGTGAAAGATCACAACCACGTCCAAGGCCTCTGCGAACAATCTCTCCACACAACATAAGCAAGTGGATAAGGTCATGGAAGAATACTCAGATATATTCTCTTCTCCTACCGGGGTACCTCTGCACTGCTAGGTCAAGAATCTCATCGATATGACCCTAGGCACACCGCTACCTAATGGGCTAGTCTACTGCCGCTCTTTGTTATAAAATGAGGAGATCAAGAGGAAGATCCAAGAACTGCTCCACAAGGGGCACATCCGTCCCATCTCATCGCCTTGTGGGATCCCAATCATGTTGGTGCAGAAGAAAGATGGGACCTGACAACTATGCATTGATTACCGGGCCCTGAATAAAATCACAGTCTGAAATCGGTCCCTGATTCACCAAATCGAAAACCTCCTTGATCAGCTCACGGGGGCCAAATACTTCAGTAAGATTGATTTGAAGTCTGTCTATCACCAAGTCCCAATAGAATAGACAGATGTATGGAAGATCACCTTCAAGTCAAAAGAAGCATTTTTTGAATGGTTGGTCATGCCCTTTGGTTTGAAAAATGCTCCAACAAATTTTATGAGGATGATGGATGATATCCTATGACCTTTCACCAATACTTTTGTAGTGGTGTATCTGGATGACATTCTCATCTACATCAAGACTTGGGTGGAACACTTGCAGAATATTCAGCAGGTTTTGCACACCTTGCGGCAACAAAAATTATATGCAAACTTGGAAAAATGTTCCTTTGGCATGGATAGAGTCCATTACTTAGGCTACATCGTTGATCAAAATGGTGTGCATGTGTATCCAACCAAGATCCAGGTCATCCGCGACTGGCCAACCCCAACCACACTCACTGAACTTCAGAGCTTCTTGGGCCTCACCAATTTCTATCGCAGGTTCGTGTTGGGATTCTCTCATATTGCATGGGCCCTCAGCCAAGTAATCAGGGGTGGCGATAAGGAAAAAATTGTGTGGGGCCTATCCCAAAAAAAATCAGGACTTGAAGAATCGTTTGTGCTCATCCCCAGTACTTTCATTACCAGACCTGGAAAATCCCTTTGAGATCGAGACAGATGCTTCATACTATGTTGTGGGCGTCGTTCTCACTCAACACGGACACCTCGTGGCATATCATAGTGAGACACTATCATATGTTGTCCATAAGTACCCTAATTATGACAAATAAATCTACTCCATTGTGCAAGCCTACTGCCAGTAGAGACATTACATTCTTGGGAAGGAGACAATCATCCACACTGATCACAAGCCACTACAATTCATGCAAACCCAAGGCAAATTGCAGAATGATTGCCATCAGAATTGGTCCACACACTTACAACAATTCCACCTCAACATCAAGTATAAAACATGAAGTACCAACCAAGTTCTTGATTTTCCCAACCAACCTCCAATCGCTCACCATGGTGCTAGACTCTTGCAGCCACAATACCTCCAGATGGCCCCACCTCTACAAGACAGACCCCGACTTCTCCACCACCTACCAAATGTTGGGCGCCAACTCAGTGGTTGCTAATTTCCATCTTCAGGATGGGTTGTTGTGTCGTCTGGGCCATCTCTTCATTCCATCAAGTGAGCACGTGAAGCTGATTTGGGAAGCTCACTACAGTCGGGTGGAAAGACACGTTGGCGTCGAAAAGACAGTGGCAGTGCTGCTGAAACATTTCTACTAGCTAAAACTTCAACAGGATGTCGGCAAGTATATCAGGTCCTGTACCAGCTGCACTATTTCCAAACCAACCACAAATAAACAAGGCTTGTACACCCCTTTGCCTACTCCTGACGGATCGTGGGAATCCATCTCAATGGATTACAATCAGGCCTCCTGTCCACCAAGAGGGGAAATGACTGTGTGTTTGTGGTTATTGATTGCTCTTCCAAGATGGTGATTCTAGTCTCCCTCAAGAAGAACATCACAGCAGAAGCCACTACCAAGCTCTTCTTTGAATGAGTATGGGTACATTTTAGGATCCCACAAACCATTATCTCATACCATGACAGTCGATTCCTCAACACATTCTGGTCGAGCCTCTAGTCACTGTTGGATATCAAGCTCACCAAATCCACTGCCTTCCACCCCCAGACAAATGGCCAAACTGAGGTTGTCAATCAGATGATCATACATATCTTGCGCATGTACAATTCAAAACACCCCCACACATGGGATGAGAGTCTTCCCTATGTCCAACATAGCTACAACCGAGTCCTACATATCTCAACTGGCCACAACCCCTTTCAGGTGGGGTTGGGATTCCAATCATTGGGCCCCATGGATGTTGCACTACCCCTAGCAACCACCTCGACCGACTCATCCCCTAATCCACTAGAAGCTGAAAAAGCCACCTGGTTCATTGAGCGTGTCCAACACATCCTCCAACAGGTTCAGGATATTCTACAAAATTTGAATGCCAAGTACAAGCAGCACCATGATCAACATCGGGTGCCACATAAGTCTCAGGTGGGAGACAAAGTTTTGTTGAACTTGCAGAAAGAACGCCTTACAGGGGCCCATCAAAAGCTTCACCCACTCCATTATGGGTCGTACATCATCACCAAGGCTATGGGTGACAATTATTTTGAGTTCAACATTCCCTGTTTCCTTGGCCTGCACCCAATCTTCAACGTGGCTCTTCTTCGGCCATATTTCCCACCATTATTGGACACCTCAGCGATAGCAGAGCAGTTGACACCAACAGATCTCAACCCTCACTGCATGCAATAGGAATCTAGTGACCAGATTGTGGACACACAGATCAAGGGAATTTGACAACAAAGGATCCAGCTTTATCGAGTTGTTAAAGCAGGGAAACTCCTACAGCAAGGCAAGTGGCTCACCCGGGGCCAAATTCAACAAAAAATTCCTCATCTGATGGGGGAACTCATCGCAATGGAGAGGATTGATTCCTAAGTAGGGAGGATTGATCTAGGTGGATATTGATGGCCACCCACCTTTTCCAACTGGCTCAAAACAGTTTTCTGGAAATATTGGTAATTTACTATTTTTAGCAGTTTTTAACTTCTGGGGCCATTTTGAGGGCCTAAATGAAGGTTTTCAGGATATATCTTCTCAATGATGGTTAAAGGCTTTGATTTATCCCTCAAAATTAATCTCCTCGATGATACCTTTCCAATGAACTATCGTGTTCCCCAAATGGAGATCGTTTGCAAAAGTTACGACCCCAGGAAGTTGATGTACTAACTTACCCAAATGGGGCCCACATGACTTTTGGCGCTTCATCTCCTAGAGTTAGGTTTTTTGGATGTCTAGGGCTTGTGACATTCTGGTTTATTGTAAAAAAGGCCTTGATAACCTCATTGTAATCATATTCTTGTGAATGAGCGCAACTGTCATATCTCTTCTTAGAGATAAGTCGTCACCATTCCAGGAAGCTTGTTTTCTGCTACATTTTACAGTTTCATCTTATTTCTTTATTAGATAGAAAACCAGTTTTATTGTATCTTTGTTATTCTGTGTTAAGCATAATTTAATAATTTGTATTCATTTCATTCTGCTCATAAAATCTGGATCAGGGCATGATACATCTGAGTGGCCCCAAATCCGCATGACCATGACTTCACCACCACCTATCAGCTCTTGGGTACAAGCGCGGATTTCACCGATAGACCTCAAACCAACCTTAGAAGATCGTTATTCTATACGCCTATCTTATTGAAGCAATCATTGTGAAGCTTATTTTCTTCAATTCTCAAGTGTTATTTCACATCATATCATGTGAAAAATAGACCCTTAGTTCCATTAAAAAACTTCATTTGTAGATCTATCGAAAATAGCAAGTATGACTTCAAGCTACTTGCTTTGCACTGCTAAAATTTACTTATATTGTATATAACTACTCTTTTACTTTTTCCTCTACCACATCCTATTCCAAATCACATACTTCACACACATTAGCCACATTTTAAACTACCCAATATGTGATCAATAATTGAAGTTCTAATTGTACATTGTTTTTTTATATTTTCACAGGGTTTTGATAGTTCATGAAATGCAAGTGGAGACTTTGACATCAAATATTATTGGTGACCCAACATTCATCAAATATATAATGGATTATGGAAAAAAATTATTAGAAACAAACGAAACCCCCAAAATTTACTCCTATTAAATCTTTGAATCCATACCTAAATGAATGGACAATGAAAGTCAAAGTACTTTCAAACATTGATCTATGCACCTTCATAAATGCCAAGGAACCTTTCCATGTCTCTATATTTGATGCTATTGATGTGGAAAGTAGTAATATATGTATTGTTTGTTTCAACATCCAATCAACACAACTTCACTACAATTTCAAGCACCACAACTATAGAATGGATACACGTTGCACCATCATTATCCTATGAATGCTAAGAAAAAATGAATGATACTACCTATGTCTTGCTTTGAAAAAAGAATAGGCATGCATGTATTATTTAACATAGTTTGCACAGATAGAATTTGCATTATTGATCACTACTCCATCCCTATGATTTTGTAATTTCACAAGGGAGGTCACAAAGTTGTAGATTCTTCTATACTCTAAACATAATTATATACATACAAGGTTTGATCAGATGATATCATAATTGGCTCTGTACAAATGTCATCAATACTCGTATTATATGCTTATAGGTTTTATGCACTAGTATAGTGCATGCCAAGGTAATTAAAGGATAACGTAGGAATACTAAGGGATTTCTTGTTTTGAGAAGATACGTGTAGTTAATCTTACTAACAATTAATGTAAATTAGTGGTGATAACAAATGTTTCCTTGTACTTTATTTCATTTTAGTAACAAATTATGAATTAAAAAGTATGCACATGTAACATCTTTTATTTTTTCTATATACTTGGAAACATTTATGATGCCATTCACTTCTCCATGTTATCTTTGTTTCATCATTTGTTCTCTTACTAAATATGATGGTCACAAAAACATATGCTACTCAATCCTTTTCGACGTTCCCTTTCCCTTGCTTCATGGGTATGCTTGTTTTAGGTATAACATAACATAAGTGTCATGTGAAAGGATAACAAAATTTATCAAATTTAAATTAAATTATTATTTATTAAATTTATTTGTTATTTGAATCATAATTTTATATAATTTAAATTGATAAATTTATATGAACTTCGAGGTTATCCGTGGTTTGTAAATCATGTGCATAAGTTCCTTCTCTAACTTATTTTCTCTAATTTTATTTATTGATATTTGAAAAGTGAAGGATTTCTACTCTACGGTAAATTTGAATGGTGAAGGGCTTCCATTCTATGTGAATTTGAACGATGAAGCATTTTTACTTTGTGGTAAATTTGAACTGGGGTTGATCATCTATATTAACGCATTTGAATGGTGAAGGGTTTCTACAATGTTGTAAATTTGAACAAAGGTTTATACATATGGTGAATTTGAATGAAGATTTATACTCTGTGGTGAATTTGAGATGTGAATTTGAACGGAGAAATTCATACATGTGGTGAATTGGAATGGAGGTTTATCCCTACAATTAATTTGAATAGAATGGAGAGGAGGTTCTTTGTAGTTTGTAAATCATGTGCATAAGTTCTTTCTCTTACTTATTTTCTCTATTTTTCAATATGATCACTTCACCACATATTCCAAAACCTCAACCTATCAAATGGAGCTCTAGCAAACTCACCCTAGATAGTCTTTATGAACATATAGAATCGACATAGAATCATTAGAAAAAAGGAGAGAAGAAAGAGGAGTGAAACTCCAAACAAAGTTACAGGCAATGCTTGATAATAGATTGTTAGGAGACAATATTCAAACATAGATAGAGAATAGAATATTAGGGTTCAAGAATCAATTGTAGAAAATGGAGGCTAGATTGCAAGAAATGGAAAAACAAAAACAATCAACCCGAGAAGAAGAGGTCAAATAAAATCACAATTTAATTGATAGGTTTAAAGAGATAGAAGAAAAACTAACTAACAATTTGGCCCTATGTATTCTAGAAAACAAATTGGACATCAAACCCATCAAAAAGGAAATGAATAAGCTAATCGATTTGGATAATGACTGTAACAAAAGAGCCTTGAACCTCATAATTTTTTATATAAAATAAAATCAAGAGGAGGACATGCTAGCAATAGTAAAAGAACTAAAAAATAAATCACAAATTGAAACAACTTACATCATAGAAGCACAGAGGCTAGGAAAAATAGTAGAACATAAAGATATATTGATCAATGCCAAAGTAAGTTGTAATGACAATAAATATGACATACTTAGGAAATATTCGAGCTTAAAAGGGTTGAGAATATTTATAAATCAAGACCTCATTCCAGAAGACCAAGCTGAATTAAGGAAAGAAGTTCAAAATTTAAAACAAGTTAAGAAGGAAGGAAAATGGGGAATAATTAGAAATAGAAAAGCTATTATTCATGATAAATAACAGAATGATAGTAACAAATAGGAGTTTGGGACACTTCGGATCCCTTTTTGTAATTGTCATGGCTTTCCATGGTGCAAAGGTTCTCTGTTAAGTTGGATCCCGAGTGATATTGATATTATTTTTCCAGTTGAAACGCGGGAACATGAAGTGTCTAAGGTCCCTAACATAGAAGTATTTATCTTGTGGTCATCAAGGAACAAGAAATCATATTGAAGAGGGATTGGAGGCATAGCTTGTCACATAGAGAAGAACATTTCTCCTCACATTCAACTTCATAAGATGGACTCTCTCAATCAGTACATTTGGACAGAAATATCAAACATCAATGCTAAGAATATTATATAGAAATCTGTTATTTCACACCTATTAATTCTACTTTTTATAAGAAAAACAATCTAGATAACAATTGTCCCTATAATACCCTAGAACAAGATATTCGCAGTCTGAGAAATGAAGGTAATATCCTCCTGGTAGGAGACTTTAATGCAAGAACTACAAATAGCCAAGATATTATTTTAAGTAATGATTCTTACCCTAATCCTTTATGGCTAGATGAGGCCCTTGTTTTAGCTAATATATACAAAATAAAATCCAAAGACCTGATCGAAAATTTGTTTGGTACCGAGCTAGTCAGGCTCTGTAATTCTCAAGAGATAATATTTTTCAATGGTGTACTGAAGTGGTCGAACTCCAACTAGATGACTTGTATTCATGGGTTATGTAGTAGTGTCATAGATGATGTGATATATGATATCCCTAGATTCAACCAATTAGTAAATTTTGATCTTTTAAACAACCATGAATCCAAATTTGATCATAGACCTTTAACCCTAACTCTAAACTCTTCCACGCACAAAATCCCCATTGAAGAATATCCCGATAATCAAAGGAACCTTCTTTTTGACAAAATTAAAGTTGATCTTTACTTAAAGGATTTAAATTGTGAGTTAAATCTCCTAAGTTATAAGGACAACAACCCTTTCCACTTACATTAACAAGTTCTCTTCCGATGTGTCATGTAAAAAGAATAATAGAACAAACAACCCTTGGTATGACAACGAATGTAAACTTGTCAGGAAAGCCATTAGGGATGCTTCTAATGAGTCCTTAMAAWTYGATAAGATAAATWCATACAAATCCCTAATTAAAAGGRAAAAAAKGTACTATATAAATARAAATAAATAGCATCTTTTACACCTATCTAAGSTTGATCCTAAGAAGTTCTAGAGGAAAATTATAATTCGTAAAACTAAAGAAAATAATATGATTCCCTTGAAGGAATGGAATTCCTACCTTAAAAGTATTTAAGTATTCTCTAATTCTATGGAAACCATTCCAAACGTTCCTACAAAGGATGAAGTGTTTTTTATAGACGACATAAATTTCGGGGTTAAATGGCTCACAAATGGGAAAGCTAAGGACATTGAAGGCTACCAAGCTGAAATTTTTAAAATCGGAGAGCCTCTCCTCATCCCTCCCATACACAAGCTATTCAATTTAGCAATCAGGCAAGGCTTCCCTAAACCTTGGACGTAAAGCCTCATTTTACCTATTTTTAAAAGTGGATATAAAAACATTTCCTCTAATTATAGGACCATTATGATTAGCCCCATTTTAGCGAAGATGTATGGAATTATTTTGGAAAAGAAGATTAACCTATGGCTAGAAAACCATGAAAATAAGAGATAAATGATAGGCTGGATTTAGGGGATATCATTCAACTATGGACCACCTTGTTATGCTTAGGATCATTGCAAAGGAGTGTCACAATAATAAAACCAATCTCCTGTGTTGTTTCGTTGACTTTAGGAAAGCTTTTGACACGGTATCTAGGACAAACCCTTGGGATAGTTTGGAAGAGATAAAATTTCCTTGTGAGTTGATAGTTGTTTCAATAAGGTTATATGAGAATTTATTTCCAAGTTTAGGAACATTGAGGACTGGTTAGAATAAATTAACTACAATATTGAAGTCGAGCAAGGTTGTCCCTTATCCACTACCGTTTTTGGAAGAAGCAAGTAATGTCGACCCAACTCTCACTGGTGTAGTCATCATTCTTCTTATTTACGTTGATGATATTGTTCTTATGGCGAGTATTCACCATGATCTTGACAAGCAACTAAGGATCCTCAAGGATTTATGCTCCAATACAGGTATGACTATTAATACTAACAAAACAAAAGTCATGATAATAAATCTAATAATGTCTCCTATGATACTTATGTATATGACAACAACAACTTGGAGGAAGCTCCTTCATACAAATATCTTGGAATTGATATTCATCACAAGCTTAAATGGAATTATAACATTGAGAAAAGGATAAATGGAGGGTGGAAAGCTTATTATGGGCTTGAAAACAATTGTGAATAAGTGGATCTTTGGGTATGGGATAAGAAAAAAATACTCTTTGAGACTCTCATACTCCTATTATTTTATATGGATACAAATTTTGGGGATGCAGTATATCTAGAGAGTCATGGAAAAAGATAGAGTAGATCCAAAAGAATTTTATAACCTATAATCTCAAAATTAAAGGAAATACACCCTATCCTATCCTCCTCATAGAAGTAAGGATTTCCCCCATTGAGAGAACGATTATGACCAGATACCTAATGTATAAGAACAAGTTAAACAACATGGAAGCCAAGAGGCTTCCTAAAATTGCTTCTAACTCTAGCCAAAACCACCTTCAACTCAAGCAGGGATAACACAAGGATGCCCAATCTTAGCTAAACCATTGCAAAATAAAGGAAGAGATCGTATTGCAAAATAAGGATAAGATTAAATAAAGGAAGAGATCGTATTGCAAAATAAGGATAAGATTAAATAAAGGAAGAGATCATATTGCAGAAACCTCTCTGCCATGGTTTGAGGTTGATGCTTTTCTTGTTTGACATGGGAAACTCTGAAGTAATTGGGGTTAATTAGCAAGTCAAGAAGGAAATTGGTGATTCCTTCGCAGCCTATTTAATGCTTGTCTCATTTGACATGGGAAATTATGAAGGAATTAAGGTTAATTGGCAAGTGGGGAAGGTAGTTACTAATTCCACCATGACTTTTAGATGCAATTTGGTTCTTTGGAGCTATGCTGAGAAGAAGTTGGAAGATCCAAGAGAGTCTGCAATCATTAATATACTTTGGTATCAGTTCATTCATCCTGAGGCCCTTCTAGGGTTAGACGAAATAGGGGAAGCCATGTCTTATTGATTTTGTCGATGTTGCCTAGTAGGGGAAATGTGAGGTCTAAGGAAAGATCTCCAYATGTGTGAAAAAGACATCRTGGGCATGACCACTGCCTTGACTYTGRAATGGGAAAAGTGGAAAAAAAACATGGCTCAAAAAAATCAAAGGAAATTGAAGTTAGAGACCAGAACATTGTGAATGTGGGGAAGCATCTCTTTGGACTTAGGGATTCTTTTATCAGACTACAAGGAAAGTAATTGGAATTATCGATCTCCTTGGACACCCTCTTTGACGTGGAAACTCACATCATTACGCGCATCAACCTCCTTCTTACAAATGACCAACCCAAAGATTTGAATGATTCTATAGTGGTTTCCATGATTGAGGACTCAACTAACCCTTTTGGGGGAGAAGAAGGTAGTCTCATGGAGGGTGATGCCTGTATCAAGATATAATATTTGTTATTTAATATATTTTTTGTCCAATAATTTTATTGTTAAAATATTATAAGGGTTTATACTTGCAAACTTTTATATAAAATAGTTTAGGTGGTCTAGTTTAATTTTCTAGTTGATGTTTTTTTTTGTCTACAATAAACTCAACATTACCTTATTTTGAATTGTAATAATGTTGAATGAATGTGAGCACAACAATTTTGATTATATAAAACAATAGTTACTATAAAAAAATATACTTTATATAACCTAATAACTCTACAAACCATTATGGATAAAATGCATAACTTAATGTAAGTTAATTTAATATCTTGAAATAAAAATTGAAACCTACCATATAAAAATTAAACAAAAGAATATTCTGGTAAAAATTAAACAAAAGAATATTCTGGTAAATTGAGATGAAAGGAAAATAAAAGTTTTAAAAAAACTAAAATAATTTAAACTTTTTATAAATTTGACCTTTTGTAACTCATATTTTTTTAATCTCTCTAAACACTTAAAAAACTGCGAATTAAAATATATATTATAAAGAAATGTAATTTGATAATAAACTGCAAATTAAAATATATATTATAAAGAAATATAATTCGATAATTTCTTTGATGACACTTTGTAAAGATGATGTTTTATCTTTAAAAATATAAACATTATATATAATCTAATTATTTTTTATCAAAATTCTTAAATTTTATATTAAAAATAATTTAAAAGACAGTGGAAGAAATAATTTTTTTTTACAGTACGAAGAAATATATTGGTGTAAACGTGTGGAATATATTAAATGGTAAAAAAATTGAAATAATAATTGTTCTTTTGATTTTGGGAAGAAATTTAGTATTGGTGACCAGAATGGAGGTCGACGGTCACTTGTAAGGCAAATTCTGATGTGTACGGTTTTATGTTTTACCTATGCGGTGGATAAAGCATCTTTGTCTTTTCCTTTCTTTTATGTGTATACGTGTCCATATACTGTTGGTTGGAAAGTTCATTCCTACTTCAAAGTGGGTTGGATAATTTGTAGTGTTTTGCTCTAACGGACTCGGTAGACCATCTTCTCCTTTCTTTGTATGCGTGTCGAGTACAATGCGTGTAGAGCCCACACAGAAAGTAAAAAGAAAGGCCTGCCCTTTTGTTTTTAGTCCATATACAATTTATTCTCCATAAATTGAGAGAGCTGGGCTTTACCTGGATTCATTGCTTCAGAGACGTCAGGATTATAGTTAGTCGCCTCCAAACGCACGTCCAGTGGAAAAAACTGTTTTTCTTGACCAGTGCCGGATAGCTGTATCAACACTTATAGAGTTTGTCTTTCATAGAGTTTGTCTTTCTTGACCAGTGCCCTATAGTTGTTATGGAGTAAACAAGTTGTTATGGAGTAAACAAGGGTTTCATGGCAACACAGTCCCTGCCGAGTTAGTTGGGAAATACATGTTGAACAATGAAACTTAATTCAACTAAATGCACAAGTAATGAATATTTTTTGTCAAAAGATAATAATTGAGGGTTGTTTGTTATTCAAAATGTATAATTAACAGAGCAATAACACTTCAATTTTATCAACCAATTAAAAATGAGAAACACAAATATTTTTATTATATCCAAAAATATATATTTGTTTTCATATGTTAAACATTACATTGCATACACAAATTTATAGTAAAAAACAAATTAATGTCACATCAAAAACAAACTCATTGCTATAGCCCCATGACAATGACTAATAAAAGCTCCCATCTTAAAAAAACATTGCCACACAAGATTAAGTTCAACATTTATTCATTTTTTATTTAAATCTAATATGATATCTAGATCCTACTAATATTTATGTGTTCTCTATCCAAAAATTATAGAATCAATATAGTGTGAAAGAGATTTCATTTGATTTTTGAATCATTCCTTCTTTTCACTATTAAAATTCTTGAATCAATATAGTGTGAAAGGGAGGTCATTTGATTCTCAATTCATTCTTTATTTTCTCCATTAGTATTAAAATTCTACATAGTATCATGCTTTTACTATGCACAAAGTTAGGATGCTAACTTCTGAGCCAGGTGATGGGTAGTTTGAAGAATAACCCATCTTATGAAATTTTAATATGCACCTTGCACTTATTCAAAAATGAGTAAAAATGAAAATGAATATTTTTTTGGACAACCATTTGTTTAAGGGACTTCTGGGACATGCTTGGAGCCTTTTGACATGATGTGATGTGTTCAATTTTGATCCCTGAGTGCAATGCATGCTCTTCAGTCCAATTTATGTAGAGCCGATGTAAAAAGTGATAAAAAGGCGACGTATACTAGGCTCAAAACTTATGTGAGAATCTCAAAATTTGTGAGGAAATTAAAATTAGGTTAGTGACGAGAGTCTAATGATTAATGATGGAATGGGTATGTCTACATTAACTATTCATTTGAACCTATGAGAAAATTAAAATTAAGTTAGCGATGGGATTTAATGAT
>SNQJ01S0070572.1:37613-47744 GCA_010110895.2 Picea sitchensis
CTAATGGGTACTCAAGTTGAAACACAATTTCAATTATATGAAGTTGTTTTTATATAATCACAACACATCATCATTATGAGATTAACAAAGTTTGTGCTAGACTCAAATTTTATTCATTTCATTATTTTTTTAGTTAGTTATTTCTTTTTGGCAACCAAGTTTTCCACCTACCTTTCACAAATATGCATTGACTTACCTTTATGTACAAATGGGTGTAATATTCTTCATTATTGACATGTTTTCAATACCTAAGATTTAATTAGCCAAATACACATTGTGTAGGCATGTTGAAGTAGGGAATCCTTGGATGTTCTATCGCATTCATTTGAAATTCCATCATCTCTGAGTTTTCCTTTATGGGCTTCTTGCAACCACTCATTCAATAGGGGCAACCCGCCAAGTTGCACAAATCTATTCAGACAATCATGCTTTGTTGTAGCAGCAATCACAGTTGCAAGGGAACACACTATTTTGAAAACCTGCAACTACCCAACAATGGCAATTGGGGTGGCCAACTTCACCATCAGACTTAGCAGGGGGTCTCTTTCCTTGCCTTACTCTCCTCCATGCCTTTTCCAATGGAGCATCGACCGCTAAATTAAGAGAATTCTACCAAAACTCTACTAGCGGTGGACCCACTTTCCCTACTTTCTAGTTGAACTTCACTGAACTACCTAACTTCTTTGTCACTTCATAGCAGTTACTACACTGCCAGTCCGGACTGTCATCTCCCTCCATGTTTTAAACATCTTTGTGTACACATCGCCTCTGTCTTTACTCCCGACTGCAACAAACCTTAGTGGTTTATAGGTGGCATTGGGTGACACACCCACGCTACATGCGCCCATGGAGGCTGAAGTCATTGCACTCCTGGGTGTTACTTACGAAGAACTTTGGTGTAGTGTGGGACTCTTTTCCTTGGTGGATGAGCTCACCCGCCATGTGCGTATTAACTCTACCTTGCCATGGGATTCAGGTCTCCATTACTCTTCCGGTCTGCCTTTGTCTACTTTCATTTCTCCATTTTCTTCCATAGATTGTGCTACTATCTATGCAAACTCTTGGCAGACATAGACCATTCCCCCTGCTAGCACTACCCCTCCCTCAGTAGTTGTGGTTTCAACAAACCTTACCCTGTCTTCGAAACACATACATACGTCTCCTAGCGTTTCTAAAAAGGACAATGTCTCAATTGTTTACTCTACACTCCCTACAAACTTTAGCCCGACTCCCCTTGGTGTGTCACATCCCACAATGAACAACATTTAGGACTTCACTGGTATTGTTCGGCATCACTGGTCGTAGGGAACAAATATTTCTTCAGGCAGTAAGAAATCTGCACTTAGGCTGTGGCATCTTAAGAAATAAAAAAAAGGATGGTTCTCGACAATGATATTGGACTGGAAGACATTGTTTCGATTGCTTTTTGTACTTTGGTTGGCAGACCCTCCTACCTTCATCTCTGTAAAACAAACACTGCAGATTGGGTCCAGTCGACTTGGCGACCACTACTCAGTTATACACTTGAGATCTCCTATCCGACGAGAGGTTGGTACAGTTTCCACTTCCACTCCCCAAAAGACTAGACATTGATACTAGATGGACTCTGGTTACTAGATGGAGGCAACCTTATGCTGAAAAGGTGGCATATCATCTTTAATCCTACCCAAGACTATTTTGCCTGCGTCACCTCTGGGTTCTCCTACCCAGTTTACCACTTTATCTCTGGAATGCGAAATCCTTAGAGGCTATTGGAACTATACTTGGGAGGGTCATCACTATGTATTTGAAAGCTCTGGATACACCTATCAAAAAGGTGGCCAGAATTTTAGTGGAACTCAACATACATGAAGGTTTACAGGAATCGCTTGATATAGAATGGCGTGGGAATACCATCCACCAAAACCTGGATTACCTTGGTATTCCATTTAGGTATACCTATTACAGACAAACTGGACATCTGCGTAGACATTGTTCGGGCATGATGGAGGAAGAGCAGTCAGAGGAGACTATGCTCGAGCTTTCTAACAGGCTGGACTCACTGAGAAACTACACATAGACCACTCTCTCCAACTTCTTTGGTGCGGACGACACTGAAGTTTGGACTCCATAACTGGTAAGTTGAAACACATCTTCCCATCCTAATATTTCTCGTTGTCTGCATGGGAAAGGGATCAGTTAGATAGTTCCTCTACATTGGTTATGGGTGCTTCATCCACTCACTACCGAGACATTCCATCGGCAAAGGAGTCCCTACCTGTGACTACAGATACTGTTGACACATCCTTGAGGAATGGGTCACAACCTTCTACTTCACCTGATTCCCCTCCTTCTTGGTCTTCTTTTCAACACTTGGTTGAGACTTCTTGGCTTCAGTCTTCCAGTCCCCCAGCCTCCCTGGTCCCACAGGTCCCCCTCTCTCCCTTGGGTGAGACTCCATGGGTCTCTTCCTTTGTTAAATATCCCCTCTCCCTCCCTCTGGAGACTACTACTGGACTGGTTGGTGAGTCACTAGAGCCATTGGGGGATTTCGACACAGGATTTAGAGAATCTGAGCCTGGGGATAGCTCCCTTGGTGTTATTCTGGATAGCTTGGTTCTGTCTTATAGGGAATCACTCTCCCCTATACCTCTTCCTACCTATTCTAGTAGAGCTATCATTCGTCCACTGGAAAGGGCTACGAAATTGGGTACCTATGGAAACACAGGGGAGAACTTGGAAAAGGATTTATTTTGGTCGAAGGGGAGGGGTTTTGAACTTTCACCTATCAAAACTAGGAGTTCACGTTGTAAAGCGGCCACCTCTGTCAAACCACATGCTACTCTTCCTACTACTACACATCTTGATATCGGGGCGCTTAGAAGCATTAAATCCCTGGCGAGAGAAAAACCATGATAATGCTCTCACTAAATATAAGAGGGGTGGGGGGGACTCTCAAATCTTCCTCCTTCAGACGAATGCTCACCAGGACTACTCTGGATATTATCTTCCTTCAAGAAACCTTAGTTGATGGCACTAAAGCGAGAACTTTTTTGAACAAATTCTGTCGAAATTGGAATAATGTTACTGCAAGCTCTTCGGGCACTTCGAGTGGACTAGCAGTTTCCTGGGATCCTACAACGTTTACTCTAGTACCTTATCTTTGTTGTGGTGGTATCCTCTTGACAAGTAACAGCCTATGGAATGCTCAACTGATCACATTGTTGAATATGTATGGTCCATGCTCTGATAGGAAACTTTTTTAGGATCGGGTGGCAGATAGCGAACTCCTTGATCACAAAAATATGACTATTGTTGGGGACCTAAACTTCACTACCAATTCTGGAGAAGTTTTTGGATCATCGACATCTTTAGATCCTTTGGCTGGTTACTTTGGTTCACTTCTACAAGATCATCATCTAGTGGACTTCCTTCCAGACACTATAGTTCCTACTTGGCGCACTCGACGTTCAGGTTCGGAAGCTATTTCTAAAAGACTGGATCGGTTTTTTACTCATGAATGACATGGCTTTATAGGATGGAAGGATTAGGACTTGGGTCGACTATCCATACTTCTCGGATCATGCCCCGATCCTTCTACAATTGGATTCTCAATCGATTTTGAAAGATTATCCTTTCAAGTTCAACTCGAGTTGGCTGCTTGAGTCTGATTTCTACACTATAGTAAGAGATGTTTGGAAGGATCCCATCTTCCTGTCCAAGCTCGATTTGCAGAAAAGATTGGTCTGGAAACTTAAAACTCTAAAACACAGTGTAAATCGATGGGCAAAAAATTTCAGAAAACAAAATTTTCACAGACCAAAAGAGCTGGAGACTGATTTACAGATTATTCTACACTTGGACCTTCAAGCTAGAGGATAGCATGGCAGGGATAATACTTTGAAACTTATGGAATCTGAATGAAACAAGATCCTCTTGGCAGAAGAGGATATGTGGCGCCAACGTAGCAGGGCTATCTGGATAAAGTGCGACGATCATAATACAAAAAAATTTCATCGCTTTGCAAGCATCAAAAGAAATAAAAAGCATATATGGGAAATCAACGATGACTTTGGAATTAATCACAAGGGACAACAAACTTTAAAAACAACAACAACAAATCATTATAAATCTTTCTATGGGGCAAAAGACCATACTATTGTCCAAGATTCTGTCAGGGTGGCCAGTCTCCTCCCCCTTTCAGTTACTTTGGAGGACAATCATCTCATGGACAACCCTTTTTCATTACAGGAAGTAAGAGATGTACTAAAGTCTTTTGCAATTGATAAAAGCCCTGGTTTGGACGGTTGGACTGTCGAATTCTTTCTACATTTCTTTGAGCTAGTTGGCGATGATCTTCTAGAATTGGTTGAAGTTTCCAGAATGAGGGGAAAAGTGTCTGGCTCTATAAACTCAACCTTCCTGACTTTGATTCCAAAAGAAAACAATCCAACAACTTTTGGTGATTACAGACCAATTGCACTTTGCAACTTGTGTTATACGCTAATCTAAAAAATTATTGCGAATCGACTAAAGCTTGTCCTCTCGAGATCCCTATCGAGTGAACAAATGGGCTTCTTAAAAGGTAGACATATACTTGACGCCATAGGCATGACACATGAATGCCTTCACAATATCAAGGAAAAAAACACAAAGGCACTAATTCTAAAAAATTACCTCAAAAAAGCCTTTGATTGCATTGATTGGGATTTCCTACAGATGATTTTGGTTCAATTAGGTTTCAGTTTGACTTCCATCAAGTGAATTATGGGTTGTATTTCGAGCGCAATATTATTTGTTCTGGTCAATGGTGAAGCTTCTCCCTTATTCCATAGTGGAAGAGGTTTGAGACAGGGTTTCCCACCCTCTTCTCTACTCTTCATATTGGTCATGGAAGGTTTTAGTTTACTCCTAAAACTTGGCTAGTCGCAAGGAAAGTTAACATGAGTAAAATTCTCCAGGATTGTAAAGATTTTACATCTGTTATTTGTTGATGTCGTCTTAATTTTGACAAATGACTCTATATAGGAATGGGAGGAAATCCAAAACATTTTACACACCTTCAGTATGCGTCTGGTTTACATATAAACTGGTCCAAATCGACTTTTCATTATGAAAATATTCGAGAGCAGTCACTGACACAACTTAAAGAACTCTTTCCTCATAATTTTGTGAATCTCTCTGAAGGTTTTAACTACCTTGGATATTATATAAAAGTTGACTCCTACAGGATAGTTGATTGGAATTGGTTGGTGGCTAATGTGGAAAATAGAATTGGAAACTGGTGTAACCATTGGATCTCCTTGGGAGGTCGATATACACTCATCAAAGCCATTCTAGAAGGACAACCAGTCTACTAGATGACCTTAACAACAATACTTGTCACTATACTTCATAAGCTCAGAAAATTATCCTACAATTTCCTTTGGAAGGGTTGCAGAGATTCAAATCGCCTCCATCTATGTAGTTGGGACACACTTTCCAAACCAAAACATAAGGGAGGTTGGGGCCTCAGGAATATTCTACACTTTAATAAATCTCTAGTTGCAAACACATTGTGGCATGTGTTAAAAAAAGATGTGATCTGGCATACTATTATAAAATACAAGTACCTTCTACTCTGTTCGATGGTTACATGGCTCAGATCGATTCCAAACACTACCAAATCAGTCTCACATACTTGGAGAAATCTGGTTAGATCGACATTTCTAATTCCACATTGGCTCTCATGGAACCCGGGGTCTGGACATTCCATAATTATTGGCAAGGATCCCATTTTGAGATTGGGGGCTTCCTTCTACTTATCACCACAACTTATAAATTTGTTAAACTCCTTACATATCTGTTATCTATTCCATGTAAAAGACACTTCCAGGCACGAGACTATTTCACAATGTTGGAAATCTAGCGTTCAAATTGGCCTCCCAGCCGATTTAGCTTTGGAGTGGGACAAATACTGTAGGGCTCTCATGAGCGTTGGTATACAACTTCTCGATAAAGAGGACAAGCTCTTGTGAACAGGGGGTGACTCCTCAGGTCGTCTCACTGTCCACAATATCTACACAACAATCACTAATATGCTCTAGTTACACTCCACGGTTGGCTGGAGGAGAAAACTCCGGACTTGGAACATCCCACAGAAAATTAGACTATTCATCTGGCTTGCTATTGAAAACATAATACTCAATTGGGACACTTTGCAAAGAAAGGGCTGGATTGGACCCAACATTTTCCAGCTCTACTCCAGGGAGGCGGAGACAGTGACACATCTCTTTTTCCATTGCCCATTTACAAGACAGGTCTGGGACCAAATTACTAATGATCAAAACTTAACTTCGGTCTGGGATGGGACTATGCTGCTAGACTGTTTTGATAGCTAGGGAAAAAAGGAGCAATCACATCTTGCTCTGCCATCAATTATTTGATGGTTTGTAAGGTTGGAGAGAAATAACAAAGTCTTTGAAAATGGGGTTCCCTCCCCAACAACATTAGTCTATAAAACTGATAGAATGTACACAAATTGGAATGCCAGTTCATCTGAGAAAAAAAATAAACAAACCAAAAACAAAGGAACACATTACAAAGGGTCTGATTACAGGTTGGTTTGATGGTGTTGCATAGTCAGATGGTCTTCAAAGCGGTGCAGGTAGCTTATTAAGGATATCAAAGAACTCATATTATCATTGGACCTTCAATTGTGGCCCTGGCACCAATACTAGGGCAAAATTATTGGGGGTTTGGGCAACCCTGCATTTGGCTTCTAGACTAAATTTTGTGGATATACAAATTATTTGGGATTCAAAAATTGTTATCGACTGGTTAAACAAAAAAGGAAAACTCTAGATCTCCTCACTCCTAGGCTGGATGGACATAGTTAGATAGTTGCACACATCCTTCAAGCACATCAATTACAAACACACTTTGCAGGAGTACAACAAGGAAGTTGATGCCCTCTCAAAGATTGCTCTCCAGAAACAAGTTGGATTATTTTCTTATAATCACTGGCTAGATGAACATGAGGGTCCCACTCACTCTCTAAATCTCTACTAGCAATTTACCTCCCAAGTTATCTTGAGGCCTATATCTATATTAGTATTTGCACTTTTGCTTATGGGAATTAGATACAGTAAAGAGATTGACAATACTATTTTTTGAACTATATTTCTCACTCTACTTTTGATTCTAATTTCCTTGTATATCTCACTGAGAACAATGTTGTGGCTTTGATCACCTACTTTCTATAAAGGGGAATAGGTCATAGCTAAATACATGATATCTATTTGAAGGAAGGGGATTTTGTAGCCTTGCTATGTGAAGAAAATTATATTTTAATATAATTGAGAAATTTTTCTGTTGGAAAGAAAGGGCATCCTTGGATGTTTAATTACAAGATACCATAGTGCTTCATCATTGAAGCATGTCAACCAAGAATGTTTTTGGGAAATACCCTTTCATCTCTTTTCACCACCTATAAAATGGTTTCACTGTTGTCGATTCTTTTAAGCTTAAAAGGATTTAGGTAACTATAAATAGAAGACTTATGCCATGGAATATATGGACTTTAAACTATAAATGGAAGACCTCTGTCATGGAATATATGGAATTTAAAAATGGCATGGAAAGAAGGTGAGTAATAACAACCCAACCCAGTGTAGTTTAAAAAAAAAAACTTCCCTCACTTCGGGTATATGCTAGTTTTATTGTTAAAATATGATAAAGATTTATACTTAGCAAACTTTTACACAAAATAGTTTGGGTGGTATGATTTACTGCTTTAGTTGATGTTCTTTTATTGACAATGAACTCAACATAACTTAATTTTAACTTGTAATAATGTTGAATGAATGTGAGCAAAATGGTTTTGATTATATAAAACAACTTTTAAGATGAAATAAAAACTCTAAATAACTTAATAACTCCACAACTCATTAAGGATAAGATGCATAACTTAATTTAAATTAGTTTAATATTTTGAAAGAAAAAATGAAACCTATCATATAAAAACTTAAAAAAAAATCTAATAAATTAAAAGGAAAGGAAAATTGAAATTAATAATATAAAAGCTAAAAACTATAATTATAAAAAATAATATTAAAAAACTATAATTATACATTATGAGAGAGATGTTCATGTAAAATAATACATTAAAATAAAAATAAAACATTAAAATATCAATAAAATAATACTTTTTTTTTTATGTGACTCCATATATATATATATATAAGTGTGTGTGTGTGGAGAGAGACGTTCAGGTAAAGTGATGCATTAAAATAAAATAAAAAATTTATGTGGGCTCCATTATATATATATAATAATAATAATAAAATTTAAAAATTTTATGTGGACTTTACCAAAAATGAACAATCTTGCTACACAGAAAAATTAAATATTCTTACATAATAACATCTTGGCCAATGCAACCACGTGGGACTATTATCAAACAAGTATAGTTCTTTCTTACCGAGAAGAAATCTGTGGCTACCGGGACCTCCAAAATTAAACTTTGACACAAAAAGTGTTCCCCTTGTAGACTAAAACATATTTTAAAAAAGAGTAGGGCCCTCATGGCCACCTTCCCAATGATTGTAGGCAATTCTCCCTGGAAGATTTTTTAGTGCCTATTTCGATAGTCTGTCCGCCTCTTGATTCTCTTCCATGTAAATATGTGCACAAGAGATAGATTTGAAGTGAGTGAGAAGTTCAATTATTCTATCCTTCCAGCCATCTAAAATTACAACTTGAAGAACTCATTTCCTGTTGAGCCAATCAATGACTATTTTAGAGTCCCCTAGTACATGTATATCTGTAGCATGCCAGAATCAGAGTAGCCCAAGCTCCCATGAGTTCTTCTTTGGAATTTGTTCTAAGGTCCATCTATACTTTGTGTGCTCATTTATCTTTAAGACTCCGCCTGCCCCACTTAATTCGCCATTCTATTGCGTTGCTCCATCGAACCACCCAATAACTTTATCTTCAAGAGTTTTAGAGGATGGTATTCTAGGGACTGAAACTTTTTTGTTTTTCCAATGAGTGCCCACAATCCCTAGAGATATATACACAATCCTCTGAATAGAGGGAGTCCCAGACTACTTGTTTCTATCAAGTCAAAGAAACCAACAAATATATGCTGGGAGAGTTGGAAAAGTATAGTTATGTTTTGCCCAGTTTTCGAAGCATTTGTTCATTGAATTGCCAAACCAACCAACTGTGAGTTTTAGAGCATATTTAACTTTTTCCCAATTGTAAAGGGACAGTTTACAAAAAGATGTTTACCTGATTCTCTCTTTCCTTTGCACAGATAGCATATTCTTGGCCCCTTCCAACCTCTTTTTTGCAGATTTTTCCATGTTAAAATTTTATTTTCAGCCAACAAATTTTATTTTCAGCCAACAATCATGCGAATAACTTGATCTTCAGTGGACAATCCAATTTCCATAGTTTTTTCCTCCAGCCCCACTTGAGAATTTCCATGGTTTTTTGGCAAGAGCTCTGTACACATTTTTGACCGAAATTAGTCCTGAAGAATCTCCACCAGTCCACTTTAATTCGTTTTGCCTGTCCACAAGTTTGATGCGTGATCCAATCATATTTTTTCTATACCTTTCCCATTTCTAGATACATTTAACTCCCAATCTATAAGCATAAAGAGATATCAAATTTCTAGGTACAAACTTTTTTTAGGATTCAAAACCTGAATAAAAGTTAAAGGTTTCCACCTCAATATCAGCTATAACGTGTTCATCAGCCATAGAGAGCCAGACGTAAAGAAGACCTTCGCCAGCCATCTATACCGCCGCCTCATTTCCTATGGACTGCGAGTTTTTCTAGACTACCAGGAACTACAAGAGGGAGAAGACTTGACATGTCAAATTAAAGGCGCTATTACGACCACCTCTGTCCATGTTGCAATTTTTTCTCCCACATATGCAGATTCAAACTGGTGTTTAGACGAGCTCGATCTCGGTGGACACAGGGCGAAGGAGTCTATGCTCGATCTCTACGCAACCTGGAAAAGAAGAGAGCGTATGGCTCTCAACCGCGTTACAACTCCACAACTATTGAGAACTGGAGAAATGCTCTTTCACGTGTTTCAGTCACAAGTGGGTTACATCTGGAGGCGTTTAACGAGTGAGGATTCCGACTACTACTCCC
>SNQJ01S0070572.1:51366-63410 GCA_010110895.2 Picea sitchensis
GGAAGACATCAACCTTTTGGAAGGGAATATTATAGGAGAACTCAACCTTGAGTTCTAGATCTGTTGGAACAATTACTAGACATTCCTCATGTAGGGATGATTATGGATATCATAGGATTAGATATTCCAAGAGAATAACTCCATGTCCTCCATACACTTAGGATAGTTATAGTCATCACATGAATGGAATGTCAACCTATAATGATGGACCTATTCACGATTTCCTAGGATTATATGGGTCCAAACACTCACATTCAAATGTGGGTGATTATATTCAATACCCAGGTTGGAATTCTAGGAGTTGCTTGGATTAAGATGTAATGGGATGCATATTCACATTATGGAATGTATAGGATAGGCCAAGATCCACAACTAGGTTATGGTGCAGATAGAAAAATTGGTGGAATTTTATTGAAATGACTAAGTGCCTAGTAGTAATGATGTTGAAGGTGGAGGTCTATCCATATGTTTTAAATCTAATTGTGTTTTGGGTTATGGACATCACAGAGGATTCACATCATACTATTCATGGTTTTTTATGTTCCAACATTGGTAGATTTGATTTTGCTTGAGCAATGAGATTATATCTGCTTGTAAATAGTTTTCTCTTTGTGCTAATGATCCAGATTATTTTGGGAACGATATGAAGAAAAAAACATAAATATATAACAAAGAAATACACAAAGATATGGCAAGGAACACCACAATACATTAAATCTCAGATTCTATTAATGATTGTGTGAAAACACAAAAGGTTATAAAAGCTAGCTAGAATGGTGGTAGCTTATCTCTTAGAAGATATGTGTCGACTATGCTCATTCGCAAGAAGTTGATTACAATGAGACTCAAAAGGCCTTTTTTTCATAAACCATAAATGCGAAAACCCTAAACATCAAAAACCCTAACCTTGGGATATGAAGTGAGAAAAGGTTTGTGGGCCCCAATGGGGGTAGTTGATACGTCAACTTCCTGAGGGCATAACTTTTGCATACGTTCTTCGTTTAGAGCGTTCAATACCTCATTGGAAAGGTCTATATGAGAAGTACAATTTCTGTCAAGGCTATGGAATGTCGTTGGCAACCCTTGGCCCCTCAAAAGTCCTAACTAAATAAATAATAATAAAAAAAAAAAACATTGTTTAGGGCCTCAAAACAACCCCGAAAGTTTTGAACCCGAAAAACTGTAAAAAATTGCCAAAATTGAAAATTGTTCTTTGAGCTTGTGGAATAGGTGGGTGGTCACCGATATCCATTTGGATCAGCCAAACAAGGTTGAGAGAGGTATGTCTTGTTGCTTGTGTGTAGGTGACATATTGCAGGGGCTGTGAGCTTGATCTTGGAGTGGCATCATTGTGGGTAACAATAGGACAACCATCACCAAAAGGTAAGACCTTCTCTCCTCTCTTCTTAGCATGATTTGAATGTACAAGTTTCATATCTAGAGTGAAAATACATAGTGTTCTATTTCGTTGTCTCTCACTGACTACAATTAGGTCAGTGAGAGGGCTCACTTATTTGTAGAACAATTTTCTCTACAAAATCAATCTTCATGCAACAATCACCTAAGGTTCTTTTACCCTTGTGAAGATGGGCACCCATTTCAATGTCAAACATGTGGGATTTCAAAGAATAATCACCATTTTCAAGGCAATTTTTCACAACAACACCCACATTTCATGGAACCTCCATTAGCAATCATGATATGAAAGTCATTTGCTACATGGATATAACAATGTGTCTTTTGGGCAACTTGATGGCGAATAAATTTACAGGTGCTACTACTATCAATTAGGATAATGACTTTATGATTATTGATGTAGCCAATTAATTTAAGGGATTGGGGAGACGAAACACTGGTCAAAGCATGTAAGGATACTTGGGGTTCCACATCTAGTTGATCAGAGGAAGGAATTCCATCATCTGGCTAAGGAAGAGGTTCTTAAGGGAGAGAATCACCACCATCTTCTGAAATTTCCTTGGAAATGGCCATAAAAAGTTTTTACTCCTTACATTTGTGCCTAGGAAAATATTTTTCATCACAATTGTAGCAAAGGCCTTTAAGTTGACATTCTATCATTTCAGTGTGGGTTAATTTGTCGATCTTGAGAGGTAGAGAGAGATTGGTGGGGCGAGGAAACAAAATAAAGGATGATCTTTTGATTTCGGCATTGATTACTTGTTTTGCTTCCTTGGCTCATTGAGTGGCTTTAAGCCAAGTGGCAGGGTGATCCATTAAGACTTGAGTACAAATTTCTTCCTTTAGACCACTAATAAAGAATTCTCAGAAGAAGGTATTAAACATGCCTTCAATGCAGAAAACAAGTTGTTCAAAAGAAGAGATGTAGTCTTCAACTATACTCAATTGTTTAAGCTTGGTCAAGTGGCCTAAATGACGAGTATCAGGTTCAAATCATTCATAAAGATCTGCAACAAATTGAGTGCAAGCAATATAACCCCCATGGGAATTCTTATGTCATTGCCACCATTGCCATTGCTTGGGGTTTAAATAAAATACACTAACACAAAGTTTCATTAAGTCATTGGTGATACTATGCTGTGAAAAATAGTGTTCCATTTGAGTGACCCAACTAGTGGGGCTAAAGCCATCAAATTTATTCACATCCGCTTTAGGAAGGTGCAAATCACAAACAAAGGGGTTAGAGTGAAACCTCATGGAATGTGATGATTCAACTCCCTCTTGGTGGAAGGGTTGTTCCTCAGAGTGAGTGGCTATGGATTTTAGCAATAAATTTGGATATTTGGTCAAGTACATTGCCCATTTTGTTGAGATTGTCATTAATTGTAGCAAAGTTTTGATCGATAACAACTTGAGCGTAATGAAATTTGTTTTGCAATTCATCATATGGATTTTCCAAGGTAGGAACACGATTGTCATAATATTGGTTTTGAATTACCATTTGGATGGGGTGCACTAGGAAAAGGTGATTGGAGGATGGGGATAGGGATATGAGTGCGATGTAATGGGGCTAGTGGGTCCACACAAAAATATTTACTAGAGAGTTGTACCAATGTGATCAATGTGGATTTTTGGAGCTATTGAGATAGGCAGTTGGTAATGGGGCTAGTGGATCCACATAAAAAGAGATTATGGATGAGGGGGTTCATTGCAATCGGTGTGACACAAGGATTCTAATGAGATAGGTCTCAAATAAGGGTGTTAGTGGCACCACTTTTTTATTCCTACTCATGAGGAGTTATACTCCTATCTGAATAATATTGCATTGAAAAAATGCTCAAATTCTTAATATTGAAGATTATGTAGAAATTTCCTAAATTGGAAGTAGGAAGTAAGGTTTCCAGTGATTGAATGTGAAAAATTTCAACACAACCCCCTATTTTATAAGTTTTATGGATCGACAACAAGGAGTAGGGATTCAATGGTCTAAGGTGTTAGGGACCTAACCTCTCTAATCCCTCACGTAGGTAGAATAATATATTTTTCCATGTAATAAAGACCAATATTAATAAATAAGGCCTAGTTAATAATGTGAACAAGTCTAATGTAAGAAGACTCAATAGAATCTTTTTCTTCTAGAAAGATCTTCCTCTAGATTATTCTTTTGAATATAGATTTAGTATAAGTTGGAGTAGAACTCATGAGAAAGCTTGTCTTGAGAATTATTGTAATAGAGTGTTGTTCTGTTGGAGGTTTCCCCCTCAAAGAGGCAAGTGAACATTGTTTTCCATCAATAAAGGTGTCATTTTGGGGTAATGATTCTCTACATTTTGTTGTTCCACTAGTCTTTTTGTAGTATTTCTATTTTCTGCTTAATATAATAGATTTGGTACCTAACAAGTGGTATCAGAGCACTTTCCTCTGCAGAAACCATGGGAAATTGTTTTCTCAAGGTAGAGACATGTACTGCTAATGTCTTTAAGGCACATAGATCTTTCACTTAGAGGGTAAAACTACGGTGGGGAAGACTACATGCAGGACATACAGACAATTTCACTGGGTTGTCTAGAAAAAAAATGTTTCACCTTGTTGGAAACCTCTCTAAC
Source organism: Picea sitchensis (assembly GCA_010110895.2). Lineage (NCBI taxonomy): Eukaryota > Viridiplantae > Streptophyta > Pinopsida > Pinales > Pinaceae > Picea > Picea sitchensis. The sequence continues at coordinate 55,389 of SNQJ01S0070572.1, forward strand.
CTTTGTTGGTACACCTCAAGTAGTACCACATCCGACATAATTTGTACATGACCATCACTCCCACATGCCGGTAGGTATATCAGGAGTCCCCTAGGTCTCCTAAAACCATCTCTAGATCAGTCGATCGACCACATGACTGCTATAGTGCCATCGAGAACAACACTCATGAAGATGCTCTCTAGTACCTAGGTAATCAAGTAGTATTACTAAGGGTACAATCGAGCCTCCTTAGTTGGTACCCTGAGATATTGGGTGTAACACAACTGACCCCTAAATACTCTTTTAAGGGATGGGGCATCATAATTTCATTTTCCTTAACTATCTCAAGTCCTAATTCCGAGATCTCCCTCGACTTCTGCTCGCCACGAGATTTCTAACTGTTTCCACCATACTAAAATATGAGTTATGGTTTGAAATTTATTGCCTCCTGAAGCTCTTCGGGCTTTATCCACGTGGGTCCATCTTATTCATACCATATCCATATTTCTACATCTACGGTGGAAGTCCATCCACTGTTAAATCCAATGGCGGGGCTTGTTCCTTATTTAACACACAGGCTAGAGAGGAGTTCAACGTTTGGCTCTGAACGCCTCTTTTTTGTTCTACGTGCACATTCCCGAGAGTCCCAAAATATCAAACTCTCGAAGGATCCCAGAATCTCGCCATGTGGCTCCGGCCTTCAGGTCTTTCGGTTTATCTATGACACTACACCACAAATCTCTGGAGTCCCAAAGTCCCAGACTCTCGAAGGGTTCTCCTTGCACGAGTTGGCATATTATATGCGGAGGTAAGGACAGGTGGGCCCCGACTAGTCCACCCACCAATAAACCAAGCGAACACGTGCCAAGGGGGGGTGACTCGTGGCCCATTCAGTGGGTGACACGTGCCACGTGTTAATGGGCCTATAGGGTCTGTGAAATGTACAAATCCAGGTGACACATGGCACGTCAAATGTGGGTCCACATCACCCTAGGTGATGTTAGCATACCACGTTACCATGGACTAATCATCTTCCAATTCCTTTGATCTTTCAATCATGGTGTGTCCACATAACCCCTGGATCTACGACATTCGTTACTTCATAACTTCGGCGTTCGGGGAATTCGTGGTGTGAATTTCTCCTTGATCCCAGAGTGGTCAATGTTAGACTAACCATGGTTGAGATCTAACGGTCATGAGAGATCCCGAAGGGTCTCTATATCTATGGTTCACATTTATTAGCAGCTCCAACATTCAAGGAGTTTACCTGCTCCACACTCGTTGTCTCCTAGAGTAGGACTTCGTCGAAGTGCCAAATACAGTCCAGATCCAACGGGCAGGGGAGACCCTGAAATGTCTTCGGATCTACAACTCCTATCGCCTCGTAACTACGGTGTTCAGAGGTTCCCTTGTCTTGAATCATACTTCCTTTTGGAGTTCTGAACTTCCGAAGTCTTGGGTAATCCACCAACCTTTAGCTTAGCATTCGTGCGCTAGGGGGATGACACACGATAGAGGCCATGGGTGAAACATGTCCTTGTTAGGAGGTGATACATGTCACATTCTAATGGCATTTAGGGTCTATGAGAAGCACAAATCAGGGTGACACGTGGCATATAGGACAGGGGTCCATGTCACCCTTGGTGACATCAATGTGCCACGTCAATTCGAGACTGGTAGCCTCTGGGGTTTCCTAGCTTCACCTACTTGCCAAACCTCTTAGAGCTCCGAAGTCCAAAGCTCTCGCCAGTTGTTCCTCCAATACCTATTAGATCCCATGGTCGAGGTGTGCCCATGTAGATCCATGAATCTACAACTTATGTTAATTCATAACTTCGATGTTCGGGGGTTTCTACCCGCTCCACAGTAAGATCTACGGTGGAGAGAAATTGTGGAGATCGGGGGTAGAACTAACATCCTTGCAATTTTAATCTCCACAATCCTCCTAGACCGTTGATTTGTAGATTCAACAAGATCAACGGTTGGCATCGATTCCACCACAAGCCAACAATTTCTATTGCGGAAACCAAAAAAGGAGATAAACGTCGTGCTAGTTGGGATTCCGCAATTGCCCCTGATCGTAAATATCCACGCCAATTCAAGCACAATCGTCGATCCTCGATAGGAGGTTAGTGCTTGAAGAATTGAGCGAGGTCATATCCTCGATCACCTGGGTTGGAGTTATAGGTCATTAGGTCTACAACTCTTAACACTTTGTGGCTTCGACGTTCCGGGGGGTTTGATGATATATCATCCCCATTCTTATAGAGTGGGACTTTACCGAATTTTCCTCGACGTGGATCCAATGACCAAGGGGCTCCTGAATACTCTCAGATCGGTGGTTCGCATTACTTCGCGATAACAAAGTGGATCAAGGTTTAATGGTGGGCAAGTATAACTGTCTCAGATAAGGAAACCGCCAGGCGCAGGTTAACCTGGTGGGTAACTATAACTATCAGTTTCCTTTGGCCAATTTATAAATGGTAGGGTTGAAGCACTCCAGAGTTTCAAAGCTAGAAGGCTTAACTTATTTTAGGCCTAGCGTAGGGTTCCCAAACCTTGGTCACATGGGTCCTTTGGAAACTCTTGTGGGATACACACTAATTTCTTTAGCCATAAATGGGTTAAGGACATGGGTATGAGCCCTCGATCATGCGGGTGAAGGATCTGAAGGAGGCATCCTCCTTCCATAGGGTTTGAACTTGGAATTCCCGCGAGGGTAGATTTTAGAGACTGACGTGACTTAAACATTCCAATAAATCTTTCCTCGACACTATTATAGGCTTACATCTTACAACTCTTTAACTTCTCAACTGAGTCAAGCATACATCCATTTAAAAGCATGAATTTACAAAGAGATAATGCATATTTATAACTTAACCATTCAACACAAAACTTAGTCCTATACATATGAATATATTCAATCACCACATCCATTTCATTACATAGAGTATGAAGATACTTATCAGGAAACCAGAGTTCGTGAAGCAAATGCTGAAAGGGGTGCTTGTTTCCACCCAACCATAGGCACAACCACTCCTAACGGATTTACCGCTGGCCACCCCTAAGATAGACCATGATGCTCTGAGAGAGACTCTTTCTTCTTACTCCACAACAGTTAGGGACAAAGGTTACTCTCCTCCTCCCACAGAAACTTAGAAGACAATTTTCTTTATACCAAGCAAGGAGGTCTACCCGAGTGCTTCCACGGTCACTCGCCAGCTTCGTTTATCATCTTGTAACAAAAACCTTGCCCCCAACTTCTTACATCAAGAACAAGCTTATTTCCCAGTTCTTTCTTAAACCAAAGAGCTGCCAAAATATCTTTTCTCTTCTTGAGATCGCTCTTTTCCCACATTGCTCTCTTCGTAGATCTCCTCTTTCTTTCCTTTCTCAACAAGGTTGTGTGGGTCCGAATCCCCAACTCATGGTAGGGTCTTAAAGTATTACAGATGGGTACTTTGACCCATCTCCTCATTAACTCTTGAGGAGGACTCTTCCAACTACCACTCTAATTGGTAATTCATATCTGGGTCAAAGGACTGTTCTTAGTCATTAAATCCAGTAAGGTACTGGTTTGGTGGGGGTCATCTCAACCATTTCTGGTTCCCCTCACCATCTCTCTCATAGAATCCATGGTTTATCTTTGTAAGCCCCCCTTTCAACAGTTATGTAACACTTATCCATTTTCTATTAATAACAGAAAATACATGCATTGACCTTTTATACAAAGGTTCATCAAATCATACATTCACACACATTTTGTCTGCCATAGTCTCTTGGCCAGTTATAGCTATATTTATAGACTAGGGAAACATGGGTATTACAATCCCCTCCCCTTAAAGGAACACTGTCCTTGATGTTCTATCTGCCGATGTGCTCTGTATGTATATAAATAAACAAAAATGGATATTCATGTCTCATGGCGTCCTCCATTTCCCATGTCGCCCCATCTAGGCCAAAGTGTTTCCACTGCACGTTGACCTGTGCAATGGTTCTTTTCCTGAGTGGGGTCTCCTTCCTGTCTATTATGCATTGAGGTTCTTGCAGTAATTCTTCCTTTGGTTCCACTTGAATCACAAACCAACCAATAAGATGATTAGAATCATGTACATATTTGTTTAATAACGAAACATGGAAAACATCATGTGCCTTCACTGTGGGTGGGAGTGCTAGCCTATAGGCTACAGGTCCCACTCTATCCAAAATTTCAGAGGGTCCACAATACTGAGGTGCTAGTTTGGCACAAGCTCCCATCCTCAAAGAGATTTTCCTAGGTCTAACTCAGAGATACACATGATCCCCTACTTTGAATTATCTAGGAGTTCTTTTTCTCTCTGCATAGCTCTTCTGTCTATCTTGGACTATTTTCAGATTCTGTCTAATCTAAATTACTTGTTTTTCTATTTCCTTTAGCATGTCTGGCTTGATTGTGATTCTGTCCACTGGGTTATTCTAACTGATTGGAATATTGCATTGCCTTCCATAGAGGGCTTTAAAAGGGCTCATTTTTAACAACTCTTGATAGCCATTGTTGTAGGCAAACTATACCAGTGGTAGGTAGTCTTCCCACTTCTTAGGATGATGCATTACATTCATCCTTAACATATACTGTATTACTTCGTTTACCCTCTCTATTTGTCCATTAGTTTGAGGGTGATAGGTTATACTAAATAGCATTTTTGTTTCGAAACCAACAAACAAATATTTCCAAAAGTTTGAAGTAAATTTTGTGTCTTTGTCGAATATAATTTCCTTAGGCATGCCATGCAGTCTAAATATCTCTTTCATGAAAATACTGGCAATATATATTTCCTTGAAAGTTGACTTGACGAGAATGAAGTGAGCAGCCTTGCTTAGTTTGTCCACAACTACGGTGATGGCATCGTTCTTTTTGGTTGATTTTGGTAATCCTGTGATGAAATCCATGGAGATGGTTTCCCATTTCCATTCTGTAATTGGTAGAGGCTGCAACAACCCTGTGGGTGGCAGTGCTCTACCTTAACTTGCTGACATTCTAGACACTTAGCTAAGTAATCAACTATATCATTTTTCATTCTGGGCTAATAAAATAGTCTCCTAGTGGCCATAATCATTTTTTGATAACCAGGATGACCCGTATATGGTATTTTTTGTAGTTCATCCATTATGAACCTCTTCAAGTCATCACAATTCATAATATGCAATCTACCTTTGTAAGTTAGCAGGACATCATTAAACATCTAATAGCCTTCATACTTCAGCCCTACAGGCTCTTTCTTTAGGTATGATGTCACGGTCTTGAAAAATGCATATGTTTCTTGTGCATCTTTGACCCTCTCTTTGATGTCTAATTCACTGGCTCTTACAATTGCCAAGTGAACCACTTTCATACTTCTACTAAGGGCATCAACCACCCTATTCTCCTTTCCTTTGATATGTTTGATTTCAAAATCAAACTCCCTAAGGAGAGCCATCCACCTAGCTTGTCTAACATTGAGTTTTGGTTGGTCAAACAAATATCTCAACCCACTATGGTATGTCATGAACACAAATATTCTACCTAAGAGGGAATGCTTCCACATTTTTAAAGCGTGTACTATGGCAGCGAAGTCCACATCGTAGGTCACATAGTTGACTTCACGCTCATTCAATTTCCTGGATTCGTAGCAAATAACATGTCCTTCTTGCATAAGGACTCCTCCGAGCCCTTCCTTGAAGACACCTGTACACACAAGGAATTCCTTGTTTGGGTCTGCAATCTTCAACACATGCGCATTGGTTAGAAGGTATTTCAGCTCTTGAATTCTTTCTTCACATTTTGATGTCCAATTAAATTTAACTCCCTTTTTCTAAAGGGACGTGATTGGGCAACCAATCCTGGAAAATATTTTTATGAACCTCCTATAGTACCCTGCTAGGCCCATAAAGGATCCGATATCATATACGTCCTTTGGGGTAGGCCAATCCATAATGGATTTGATCTTATTAGGATCAATTGCCACCCCTTCTTCATAAATTAAATGTACAGGGCTTTGTCAACGCCCACTGGGCTAGAGATCTGGATCGATGGAGGTCGACCAACGGATATGTCTTCAAGATGTTCAGTGGAGCAATAAGCTGAATGAGTAAGCGATAGATGGTCATAGCCTTGTCAACAACATAAGTTGAATACATGGCGGCCACTCATGGAAGCAAAGAAGCAACATGGTTGCAAATGTTGTGTTCAAGAATTAGGTTTGAGCAGAGAGCTATGAAGGTAAGTTGCGACAATGAAAGCGAAATATTTCTGGCAAAGAACCCTACTTATCATTCGAAGACTAAGCACATTGATGTACAATACTATTTAGTAAGAGATATGGTGGAAAGTAACAAGGTGCTATTGGAGAAAGTAGACACGTTGCAAAACATAACAGAAGTCTTGTTGACCAAGTCTGTGAGTGTTGTAAAGTTTTATTGTTGTAGAGAGGCAATGGGCATTATTTCCCTGGGTCTATAAATGAAATTTTAGGAATCTTTTGTTTCAGCAACGAAGACAACAAGTGGGAGAATATTGGGTTGTTATATTCTTTGCAGTGAAATTCTAGTCGAGGTGAATCGACTGACGGTCGAAGTCGAGGTGGATTGATAACAAGTCGGAGGTCGAGGTGATTCGATCGGTTAAATTCGAACTTGAAGTTCGAGGTAGTTCGACGTGGTAAAGGCATCGACATCAAGTCGAAGAGGTCAACCAACAAGAGGTCGATAGGCGGACATGTGGCGCCCAATTGAAGATTGAATGAAGGTCGATTGGTAGTCGAATGGTAATACGACTTGGAGTCGATTGCAAAAAAATCTCGAGATTTGCATGATTTGTAGCCAATGATATGCATGGATCTATAACCGTTTTTGGGCACCAAGTATTTAGGGTTTTTCCTGTTATAAATCCTATAAAGAGGCATGTTGAAAGACCATAAAGGCTAATATGAAAATATTAAAATGAATTGTAGATTCTTGGTCATGTAGATGTAAGCCAGATTGGCTACAGGGTTGTTCTTGCACAAGAAAGAGGGTATGATGTTGATTGTGTCTTAGGTGTGGACCAAGGTTAGAGATGTAACCTTTTATTCAGATTGAATAAGACAACAAGAGAGAAAAATGCTCAAGGAATGTTAGTTTTCTTGGTTTGGGTTTCCAGGGAAAAATCTTTGTGTAATGTGTGATTGCTTTGTCATTTACATTCTTGATTAAATTCTTCTTCTCCCCTGCTAGGTTTAGTGTGGAAGTGTCTCTCATTTCTTGACAAATTTTACAAATCCAACCAAGGTTACTTAAATTTTAACATTTACTTATTCACCATTAATTTTTTTACATTTCACAATTTTCATGAGTGTGGTTGAGACTTGGCATGGAGATGAATGGAAAAAATCAGAGCTACCTTTTTAACATTTACTTTTTATCTATTAAATTTTAACAATTAAGGGTGGTAGGGTGTAGTTTCCTGGCATATGACATGGCAAGGAGTGGAAAAAATTTCTTTTATTTCATAGGAAAAAAAATCCCAAAAATCTCTCTACTCATGTGGTGTTGCATCAACTATTGATCATCATGATATTCATATAAATATTGATCTCTTCGATATCTCTCACATTCAATTAGAGGGACTAGCCGACGATGGATGCGATCAAGACTATGAGGAAAACCTCCTTCGCTTGGAATTCAGAAGATGTTCTTAAGTTTGGGGGTGTTTTCGGCTTACTAATCATGGAATCCTTGGAGAATATAAATCCTCTCTAGGGACATGTTTAAGCTCCATAGAAAGACCAAGGATAAAAGTGTATCCTGCTTATCAACGAAAATTACATCCAAGGAGGAGCTAAGACTCCTTTTTACCAAAGCATTGGCATAACGCTTGAATTTGAAGCCATACATGAGTTCAACAATCTCATGTGGCCTCACAGAAACCAAAACTTCTAGTATGCCATTTTCTTTGGATTTAGGGTTTGAAACCCTACACTAGTTCAGAGATCTCACGTGGCTTGACTAAAACCAAAAATTTTGGTATGACAATTACCTCGGATTCAA
>SNQJ01S0070572.1:67252-86385 GCA_010110895.2 Picea sitchensis
GTACATGATTATTTACAGAAGTGTTGATGAATAGAGTATGCCTTTTCTGCCTTTGTTTATTTATCTCTATTCTTCATAATTTCCTGATTGCTTCATTTATTTACATTATGTTTCTGCTATTTTCTTTACTATGAATCTAACAGAAGGCGCCCGTAGCTGAATCCAGCAAGTATTTGGAAGATAGCAAAAATTCTTCTGTTATGCCTCGAGAAGTTGGGAGGAACGAATATCCAGCTTTGCCACGAGAGCCTGCTAGAGGCACGCCTGGAGTTGTCAACATCTCAATTCGTTTACCTTATGGGAGCAGGATTCAGAGACAATTCCTTGCTACAGACCCCATTCAGGTTTTGATATTTTTTTGGGGCGTATGTTTCCATGGTCTCGTGTTTTTGTTGTCTTGCATTATTTGTGTGCTAATTTCGTCCTTGTACATCGTTGAATATTGCAGGTACTTTGGTCTTTCGCTGCCACTGAAATTCCAGAAGACAAAGATTTTGTGCTCGTCTCTCCTACACGGGGATTGAAATTGAATTTTCACGACAGAAAAAGCATTGAGGAAGCTGGCGTTGCCGATTCTGTTCTTACATTGTTCTTCCGGAAATAAACATGCCGTTATGTATTATTCTTGTACCATTTGAAAACGTGGTATTTAACAATGTGGCACGTTTTCAACAACATGTTTTGCATGGAGCCTTGTACAACCATTTATGGATTCTATAATGTTATGGGAATAAGCACTTACATTGTTACAAAGATAGTTTGTAAGTATGATAATGAAACGGCATTTTTTCAAGTTCTTTTAGGCGGGAAAAAACCAGAAGACAATGGAGGGTGTCCTCGTAAGAGAACCGTCGAGGATTGAGGGATATTTGCACCCTAATGGAACAAGGCTTCGAAGATTTGGAGTCTTTCCCCTGGTAGACCATGAACACGCTTAGATTTTTTATTATTATTGTTTTTCTCCGCTATAGTTTAGTTATTTTTTCTCTCTGTTCGGTTTCCATCCTTACTTAACTATTTGGTAAGTTAAACCTCTCATTTGGTGGGCGAGGTTTTTATTAATCTATTAATGCTCCATTTATGGAAACTGTATCGAGGCTTGTCAGCGATCCAAGAAAGTCTCTTTCCTGAAAGTCTTTTTTCAGGTAAGTAGAGAATACATTACACTCTAGAGTTCTACTTCAAAACTTACAAAGCAAGAAGAAGCATAACAAAATGAGAGAAATACAAATTTAAAAATACGAGTCAATACTGATCCAATGAAGCAGTCCTGCCATGGAGCCGAAGATAAGGTCTGTTAGAAAATTTTAATGAACTGATGTGAACTCTCCACTCCTCCATTCGAGCTGAAGTAGTTTAATCTTCCCTTTGGTGTTGAGAGCGTTCTACTAATCCTTGATATTGCAACTATAAAATGTTTGGCGATATTTTTGTAAAAATATTCTAATTCCTAAGGATTTTATATAGTTTGTATAAAGTTTTGGCGATTTTTAAGGTAAAATGACTTTATCCCATAGAATTTGGGCGAATCAATTTTAGAATAGTGAATCTTTTTTTGGGAAAAACCATGGAAAATTAGCCCATGAGCGAAATTTAGCCCCTAAAATCATCCTTCCAGCTGACGAGTACGTCGCTTCCAGCGTTCTATATTGACCGCCTGGAGATTGTATTTTTGATTAAGCCAATCCATGACTACTTTGGAGTCTCCAAAAATTTGAATATGTCGAATATTCAGAATTTTAGCCAAGGTGAAAGTAGCCCAAGCTCCGACTAATTCGGCTTTTGTATTCGAACCTGTTCCACAATTGAAAAACCATCTGATATCCGGACCAAATGTTCTTTTCAGTGATCCCCCTGCCCCACAGAGTGATCCGCCTGCTGAGGAAGCCCCATCAAAGAAGGCCATGGTGTATCCAGGTAATTGAAAAATCAGAGACTGCCTAGAAGGTAGAAAGTTTACAGCTGAAGGAAATTTAGTGAGCAGACATAGTGTTTGATGGACAACCGAATTGATTGTTGGCGGCTTCCTTTCGAACAGGGATTTGTTTCGTTCTAGCCATAGGTACCAACACAACAAGACAGGGAGTTTTTTTGGAGCAGCTTTGATGCATGTCCAAGACTCCATACAATCATTTAAACTGTGACCGCTCCATGAAAAGTTTAATTTTAGAATCGTAAGAATCTTTGCCCAGGCTGCCTACGTGAAGGAACAATTTATGAATAAGTGTGTATTATCATTGGTGGCTACTCTGCACAGTGGGCATATTCCAGGACCCATCCACCCCTTCCTTTGTAATGTGTCCCAAGTTAGAATTTTTAACTCGGCGACCAACATTGGTAATTGTTGTGTAGTCAGGATGGCTTTGTAGCAGTTTTGTACAGTGAGAGAACCAGTTGAATCTCCACCGATCCAAAGTAATTGATCTACCGTGCCTTCCTGGAGAGTAATGTTGTCTTGACTAAGATCCGAAGTAAAGTTGTTCCAATCACTTGCAAGAGTGTCCAATAGCCCCAACTCATCGTTGTTTCTCCAAACCGTAGCAAAAGAGAATGGATCAGTTGCTCGTGAAGCGTGTGCCAATGTAGATATGTTCTTTTCCTTTAATGTGGTTAGTAGCTCAGCAGAGGAGAATGAACTTTCATCGATTCCAAAAATCTTATCACGACCAATAGCAATAAGTGAGTCGGCTCCAGGAAAACAACGGAGCCAATGAAGAATGATTGGGAGAGCTCGAATGAGGCTGGACCAGATTTTCGAAGGAGAAGTGCAATTGTGGGAAGGTTGTCTAAGCCAGTTGATAAGTGTAGTATTTTTCAGGTATTTGTTGTTGACAACCTTCTGCCAGAGACTTGTTTGATTTAAAACCCTCCACAAAGTTGAAGCATTTAGTGCCAGATTGAAGATGTTGAGATTACGGAAGCCCCAACCCTTGAGATTTTTCGGCCGAGAAAGGACCTCCTATCGACAGAGGTGTAGATGTTGAGTATCCGAATGACCAAACCAGAGAAAATGAAACATCAATTTTTTGATTTTATTTAAAACGATCATGGGTCAGGCTTCGAGGGACATCCAATAGACCGATTGTCCTTCCAAAACAGTTTTAACCAAAATGTATCTTCCCCCCAGTGAAAGCCATCTGTTGCACCATAAATTTATCCTGTTTGTGACTCTATTAACCAACCAGTCCCAATCTGTTGCATGAGGAGTGCATGTCTTCAAGAAGTAACCCAAGTTGCGAAAGCCTTGTGAGAGATTAGTAAAGGAGTAAGGTAGCAAGGTTTTGAAGGATAACAGGCCAAGGTCTGATAGTCCTTCCAAATGGACAGTGGATTTGGTTAAATTCATCGAAAGCCCCATCACTTTGCAGAAAAAACTGATAAGGTTGTCGATCACTTGCCATTCTGCCAAGCTGGCTTTTGATAAGATAAGGATATCGTCCACAAACAGGAGATGGAGGATATTGGTCAGTCTGGCAACTTTAATCCTTGATATTTGGCCATCCGCAAAACTATGCTTCAGTAAAAGACTGAGCCCTTCCATCACCAAGATGAAGAGAAGTGGGGATAATGGATAGCCCTGTCTAACTCCCCTTCCACTTCTGAAGAATTCAATAGCTTCTCCATTGATTAGAACAACGAAAGTATACGAAGTGACACAAGACATAATCCAATTTGTCAAATGAAGCCCCAGTCCAACCTTCTGGAGGATCATTCTAAGAAGGTCCCAGTGAATGCAATTGGAATCTTTCCTTAAATTCAGTTTAAGGATCAATGCTTTTAGCTTGTTTTTTTTTATGCTGTGTAAAGTCTCGTGGGCTGTACTGATTGCATCTTGAATATGTCTACCTTTGAGGAAACCCATCTGTTCATGAGAGATAGCAGCAGAGAGAAAAGGTTTGATTCGATTCGCTATAATTTTTGAAATAATTTTATAGCATAAATTGCAAAGGGAGATAGGACGAAAGTCCTCGAAAGAAGTAGGTTTTTTCGCCTTAGGGATCAACGTGAGAAAGGTTGAATTTAGGCCTCCTGTAATAGAGCCCAATAATCTAGAGTCTTCGACCATTGCTAGTAGATCCTCCCCGACTAGATCGAAAAAAAAGGTGAAGAATTCTGCAGTCCACCCATCTGGACCCAGACTTTTTTCCTTCTTGAAATGAAAGAGCACGGCTTTCATCTCTTCCATAGTAACCGTTCTGAATAAAACTCTGGAGTTTTCTTCATCGATCATCTGTGGAAAGTGTTCGATCAATGTATATTGCTCAGCCGTATTGTGGCAGATTGACTCTTTGTATAAATTTTTGTAAGATGTAACAACTTCTTTCTTTAATAAGGAATCCTCATTGATCGAGTTTCCATCTGCTCCCTTCATGTCCCAAATGAATTTTTTGACTCGGTTATGTGAACCGAAGTTATGGAAAAATTTTGTATTGGAGTCGCCACTGGCTAACCAGGTAGCTCTGCTATGTAATCTCCATTTATCTTCTTCCTGTAGAAGCAGTGCGTTTCTTTCCACTTCAATCCGCCTCAGTGAAAACTCAGCCACTTTGTTCAAGGTGTCACTTCTCAACAAATTTATAAATACTTTTATATCAGCATCCAGCTCTGTTAATCTGGCTTTGTTTCTTTTGTTTTTTTCCTTATACCAGATCTTTGTTTGAAGTTTAAGTTTATGTAATTTCCAAATGAGTCTTCGCTGTGCATTGCCTTTAGAAACGAAACCTGGATCATTCCAATTTTTTTCAACCAGATCCACAAACGTTGTATCTTCTAGCCAATGGGCGTTGAATTTGAATGGATAGTTTTTGAAAACATGTTTTAAATCTAATTGGAGGTAGATGGGCGCATGGTCGGAGAAAAGTGGGAATTCGACCCATGTCCTGTAGAAGCCGACCTCTGTTAAAAGTTCTTCAACAACCAACACTCTGTCCAGCCATCTAGTAATTGAATTTTGTCCTGGACGCCCGTTCCTCCAAGTCGGCATCAGTTTAGGAGGCTTAATGTCAATGAGATTTTTGGAGGAGAAAAGGTCTCTGTAAAAGTCATCTATACCAGCACGTGCCCCTCCCCAAGCTTCATCAGAATTGAGAATTATATTTAAGTCACCTACCAAGATTAAATTTTTAATCGACAATATCCCACTATCCTCCAATGTTTTCCAGAAATACTTCCGGGCAGAGCAAGGACCATAGATATTTAGTAGGGTAATCGCCCGATTATTTAGGAGACTCCTTCTAGTTAGCAAGATTCCTCCCATTGTGAGAAAAGGTGACAGTTCAAAGAATCTGGTGTCCCAAGCAACCAGAAGGCCACGAAAAGAACCCACAGAATTTACAGTGCAAATAGCCCAGGAGGGACGAAATATAAGAAAGAAGTCTCTGGCCTTCTGAGTGGAAACCAGAGTTTCTTGAAGAAAGACAATCTCAGGAAATGATTGGTCTAATAATCGTTTGAAGGAGGAAGCTTTGAGGGTGCCCCCAATCCCTCTAACATTCAGGGAGAGCAATAACATTATTTAGACCTGGCCAGGGCTTTCAATGCTCTAAGATGCCCTAGGTCAGTGGAAGAGGTAGTAGTCTATGTGGTCTGAACAGTGGATTGGGAAATTTTTTTCCAACTGATTCTGGTTTTAATAGGTGACAGTTCCTGAGCTATACCTCTGGACCACACAATTTTTTTTTCCAGTCGTCGATGTAGTATCTTTGGAGCTAGTCGCTTCCGAGAAACCCGAAGGATCAATAATATTTTTTCCCAAATAAGTAGGAAGAGGAGTGGCTACTTCAGTAACATTATGGGTAGGTATAAGGGAGTGGAGGATCAAATATAGGTCACTTACAGTGTCTTCAGATTCCCTAAATCCTGGCTCAATGGGAGATAGTGAAATTTCTAGGTGAGAGGTAGTGAGAGTAGGTTCTGGGATCAATGAAGCTGTCAAAGGTAGGTTTTGTGGCCGAATTAGGTGGTAAGATGGCTGAGGATAGGTGTCAGGATGCGTAGACAGATTGACAACTGGAAAAGTTGGAGGGTCGAGAGGAGGCCAAGTGGAGGAGGAGGGGAGAAGGGAAGTCAGACAGGCACCTGTGACAGTAGTAAGTTTTGTAGTCAATGCAGGAAGCAAATCCACAGTAGGTTCAGTGTTTGGAGTAGGTCTACTTAAAGCAGATGTCTTATGAACTCTACCTGTTTGTGCAGTTTTCTCAGACTTTGTACAAGACAGTCGGCTTGAGTTATTTAGAGCTTGTCTTTCCCACAGGGATAAAGAAGAAAAAAGTGAAGGACAGTAGTGTCGTAACTTACTTGTCAGTGAGTCCAAGTTCTCATCTGTTGTACTTGTATATGAAGGTATGTATATAAGAAAATCACCAAGTGAATCCCCTTCCATCATATATTTTGGTGGATCTTCCTGAACCATGGAGTCCTCAGATTTATCCTCACTGACCTTACCACTGCAGTCCCTACGGAGGTGACCTGTACAATGGTAGCAGATGCATCTGAAATGGATACCCTGGTAGTCTAATATTTGTTTGGTGTGTCTCCCTCGCCACTTGATATCCAAAATTTTTGAGATTCCCTCATGAATATCTATTTCCACTAATACTCTGCCCATTTTTCTGAAGGAGTTTGTAAAAGTCAGTGGATCTAGAGCAATGAAATGCCCTAAAGCATTTCCTATTGCCTTGAATGCCCCTTCATTCTAGAATTGTATTGGCAGTCCTGGTAGGAGTACCCAGAGATGTTTGCGCTGAAAATGTTCAGTTAATGGGTCAAAAGCCACTCTCCACCTTTCTAGCATGAGACTACTCCTACCTAGAACCCAAAACTTGTTTAGTAGAAGAGAGACATCCTCTGGTGAGTTGCAGACGAAGCTAAGCCAACCTTTTGTAAGTGGGAGAATCTTAGGTGCATATCCAAGGATAGGGATCTAGTTCTGAAGAACCCAATCTGCAATGGATTGGTCTGCTAGATAGGAGTAAGCTAGTCGGCCAACCATTCCACAAAGTGCCAAATCACAAGTTTCTTCA
Source organism: Picea sitchensis (assembly GCA_010110895.2). Lineage (NCBI taxonomy): Eukaryota > Viridiplantae > Streptophyta > Pinopsida > Pinales > Pinaceae > Picea > Picea sitchensis. Next base: position 74,275 of record SNQJ01S0070572.1, read on the forward strand.
AGTCCAATATCGTCACCTAATACCATCTTCCTAACTCTTTTATTTGGTTTCGAGACTCTTTTCAGGATTCCAGTCTGACTTGTTTTTGGAGGAGAGTGGTCTTTTCTATCAAAGGATGTATTCTGCGTGACACCCCTTCTAAGGTGTGAGTCCTGAAACGGATGTCTAGAGTTCTTTGAGGGATGAGTTGGTAAGGTGGCTGCTGGAAGGTTTGCGAGTAATGAAGGTAGCTGGGCGAGGTCTGAATGAGGACCTATGAAGACAGTAGGAGCGTCAGTAGGAGAGGATTGTGTGGCTGTCAGTCGAGAGGAAAGGGAAGTTACTGCCGTGTCTGCCTTTTGAAATACTCCTACCTTGGACCACTTAGCTTCATCTAACGGGTCCATTAATGAGTTGATTTCTTCAAGGATTTCAGCGTTCATCCCAAAGTCCATGAGTGCAAAAGCAGTGATTAAACCTCTATAGAATACTTGAATACACCTTCCAAACATAAGCTCAGGACTGGAAAAGGTGGAATCGCCAAGGCTTCAAAGAATGAGAGGTTGATCCACCCAAGGACTTGGAAAAGGAAGTGAAGGTCCACTAAGAAGGGAACAGAACCCCACGAAGTGGAGAAAGTAATAACCCCAAATAAAACAGACAATGGTTGTGAGAAGACCAACAGTAACTAGAAGACAAAAGGAAAACTGTCCGTGGTAGTAGAAGTGGGTCGGTTACAGTGCGACTAAAGACTAAGGTTTAGTAGTACAAGATTGGAGCAGACCAAACAAACATAGAAGGTGACTCCTAAAAATTCTGGTCTGGTGAGGCCACCTGAGGAACCTGATTTGTTGACCAACACCGAAATTGAAGGAGAAAAAGGAAAAAGGAGAAAAGTACTCCTCGATACCACCTTAAAAACCATTCACAGAAGTAGTCAAACCTCTTCCATTAGTGAACCTTCCTCCAGTGACTAGTACCAGTAGTTCACTCTTCCAATGTTATGGATTCTCTTGGATCAGAAAACTAAAAAAAAACGATGGTAGTCGACTTTCCCACCAGAAGAAAATTCAAAAAATTTCTCCATTGTAGGTTCCTCCCGAGCAACCTTACCTAACCTTTAATTAATTCCAAGACTTCACTGTATCGCGTTACTAACCCTTTGGGGACCATAAGTGCAGTTTTCTCGGGGTTGGGATAGTGCCTTCCAGGTAGCTAAGGTATTGATTTTTCTCCATAGTTACCAAAAATACGTTATCCTCCTTGGTTTTCGGGGTGGGTCCTCAGCCTTTGATCAAAGCATTTATGTTTAGTGGAGTCCAAGTGGAGGATTATGGCACTTAGCCATTTAGAAAGAATTAGTGCTGAGGTAAATGAGTTATTAAGTGAGCCAACAGAAGTACTCTGGCAAGTGGCAGATGAGAGACAGCAGGGATATACGGGTGGGGATAATACACTCTTTCATTTTCCTGGTCCCGAAACACACTCTGGAACTGTGGAAAAGCCATTTTCGCAGAGTAAAGGTCCCCCATTAGATTATCGCTATGAACCCTCTATGGAAACAGTCTTAAAACTCTGTGCGAAGTTCACACAGGATGGTAGAATTATCCCATTGGTCTTTTCACAATGTAGAGTAGAAGTTAATAGCACCTTCAGGATCTCGAGTACTAAACCAAAAGGTAAGGCCACTTTTTGGAAGGGTCACAAACAATGGACAACAAAGAAGTCATACAGGAAAATGGTCCTAGGATCCGACATTGGACTAGAAGATACCTGTCGGATGGCACTTTGTGGTATAGTAGGCAGATTTTCTTATAACAATATGAACGTAGAGAAGTTAACCAGTTGGATAGAACACATTCCTAGGATCCAACATTAGACTAGAAGATACTTGCCAGATGACACTTTGTGGTATAGTAGGCAGATTTTCTTATAACAATATGAATGCGGAGAAGTTAACCAATTGGATAGAACACATTTGGTTACCTGTACTAGGCTATATTCCAGAGACCTATTTTTTGACAAAAGGATGGTTAGGCTTTCTTTGCAATAGCCCTGAAGATATGAATACTCTACTAGATGGAGTTTGGGTAAACGACATGAATAGTCTCATGCTTAAACGTTGGAGGATAGTGTTTAACCCGGAAACAAAATAATTTTCATTAAGGCACTTCTGGGTTTTATTACTAGGGCTTCCACTGTTTATGTTGAATGAAGGAGCACTTTCAACAATTGGCAATTCACTTGTAGACAGAGGAGTACTTACTGCTTCTGCTAGGAAAGTTGGCAAGTACTGGTTGAGATCGATATTCATTAGGGGCTGTCGGAAACTCTAGATATTGAATGGCATGGGAAACATTTTCTCCAGAATTTAGACTATATCGGCATTTCATTCTGCTGCAGTATCTGTAGAAGTACAAAACATCTCAGGAGGGACTATAAAGGATTTGAACTTGAGGATATTCTACAGGAGGAGACTGAACCTGACTACTGTGAGCCAGATTTGTCCATGGAGACGGGATTTTACGGTTTGGGTGAGACACTTGTAGATAATCTTGCTTTTTCCCCAGTGGACAACAGTGACTCAGTCTCAGGTAAGTTACATACTTTCTGCCCAATTTTTTTTAATTCTTTGAATGTTTGGGAAAGAGAGTTTCTTAATTCTTCCGAGAGTTTAAAGAAGCTGAACACAAATATCTTCCCTCGGCCTTCTATAGTCAAAGAAACTTTAGGTTGTCCTGGTGTTACTACTGGTTGTCCAGTTTGCTCTACATTACAATCACTAGGTGGGTCGGGATTGGATACGATGATCTCTTCTGATAGACAAACCTTGACCACTGAATTGACTCCGAGCAAAAGTCCTTCACTTGAAATTTCCCCTCAGTCGGATGAAAAATGTTTACAACAGTTGAATCCTGCGGGGTTAAGTTTTTCGATAGATCTACTTGGCTATAGAGAATATGATGAAGGTGATTCTACTTTGTCTCCAGTACTAGATTCCCTTCTTCCTTTCATCTGTGATAAGGAATCTACTGTGCAACTACCTATGTTTCAGGGCAAATCAATTTATAGGAGTGACACCGGGAGTGGGGAAGCCAGTTGTTCAAATTCAACTGATGTAAAGGTTGGAAAGGAATATGCTTGGTCTAGAGGTCTGGGTATTGAATTGTCCCCGATAAAAACAAGAAGCGCCCGAAAAAAGTCGACCTTGGTATCAACAGATTCCATTGTTCCTCAACCAACCACCGAAGGTGGGGCCCTTAGAGTGATGAAGGCCCTCGCTCGATCAAAGTAATGTTACTTCTTTCACTAAACCTAAGGGGGACTGGGGGCGCCCTGAAGTTAGCCTTGGTGAGAAGTACTTTGGAAAAGACTCGAACCAACATTGTTTTTTTGCAGGAGACTTTGGTTCATTCAAAAAAATCCCGTTTCTTTTTTCATCCCATTAGACCAAGGTGGTTATCCTGTGTAGTTAATTCTGTAGGCAACTTTGGTGGCTTACTAGTTTCATGGGACCCAAAATTTTTCAATATGATTCCATTTCTCACTTGTGGTGGAATCTTTTTGACAAGATATTGCTTAGAAAGTGGAAGACAACTTAATCTATTAAATGTATATAGGTCATGCTTGGATCACAAACAGTTCTGGGAGAACTTTGAGTTATCTGGACTTCTGAGTATAAAAGGATTTATTTTAGCAGGTGATCTAAATATGACTCTTTCTACTAATGAAATTTGGGGTGGATCAGCTTTATTGGGACCATTGGCAAACTTTTTCAAATCCTTCTTCCTAAGAAACAAATTGGTCGACATTGTGCCTGGGAAATTAGTACCTACCTGGAGAAAGGACCGTCAAGGAAATAATTACATAGCTAAACGACTTGACAGATCCTTCATTTCTAAAGATCTTGTTGAATTAGTTGGTATCTTTAGAGCCTGGGTAGAATACCCATATGTCTCTGACCATGCATCGATTCTTTTACAACTAGATCTTCCTCCCTTATTCAAATCTAACATGTTTAAGTTCAATCCTATGTGGAAAAATGAAAAGGAGTTCATCTTAATGGTGACAGACTTATGGAAAGATCCTAAGTACTTGTTATAAACTGGCAAGCAAAAATGACTAGTGTGGAAACTTAAAGATCTGAAAATTATTACAAAAAGATGGCAAAAGGAACAAAAAAAGAAAAMGTTTGCTAGACTTGAGAGTCTAGATCAAGAGATTTCCTACAGGACAAATCATTTGGAGGAGGGTTTATGTAGCTCTATGATGGATGTGACATTATTAGATTTGGAAGTTGAAAGGAATCTATTGCTAAAAGAATCAGAGGAGCTTTGGCGCGAGTGAAGTCGAGCGACTTGGTTGAAGAGTGGTGACCTAAATACTAAATTTTTTCACAACTATTCTAGCTACAGGCGGAACAATAAGCATGTTTGGGAAATTAAAAGTTATACTGGGGAGGTCTACAGAGGACAAGAGAACATTAAAGATGCGGCACTGAATCACTTTAAAAAAAATTATAATGTACAGAATGGGGTCTCGACTACCGATCAGGTAAAAGTGGTTTCTTTATATCATTGTATGGTGGATACCACAGAAGCTGAAAACCTTTATAAGCCTGTTGAAAAAGAGGAAATAATTAAGGTATTAAAAAACTTCAAAGTTGACAAGAGTCCTGGCCCGAATGGATGGACTGTGGAATTCTTCAAGAATTTTTTTGATTTAGTTTTTTTGGGATTTTAGACCGATCTCGCTTTGTAATCTATGCTACAAAATTATATCAAAGATTATAGCAGATAGAATAAAGCCTATTTTATCGAGATCGCTCTTTGAGGACCAACTAGGTTTTCTCCAAGGAAGAGATATTTAGGATGCCATTGGCACTGTGCATGAATGAATACATAGTATTAAGAAGAAAAATACTAAGTCTCTGGTGTTAAAATTGGACCTGCAAAAAGCTTATGATTGTATAAAATGGGATCTACTCTGTTTGATTCTTCTACAGATTGGCCTTGGACAAAATATGACAAATTAGATTATGGGATGTGTTGTCTCCACTACATATTCAATTCTAGTCAATGGGGAGGCTTCAGAGTTTTTTAAAATTGAAAGAGGTATCAGACAAGGTTGTCCGGTATCGCCTCTCGTTTTTATCCTTGTTATGGAGGCTTTGAGTTTACTTTTAAAAGATAGCCAAAATGCAGGGTTATTGACTGTTATAAAAGTATCACAAACTATGAGGATCTTGCACATTCTTTTTGTTGACGATGTGGTCATTATGACCAATGCAAATATGTAGGAATGGTGGGAAATTGACAAGATCTTGAAATGATTTTTCTCATCATTGGGTTTAGCTATAAATGCTACAAAATCCACTTTTCGTAAGGATGGACTCTCAGACTTGGAGCTACTACCTTTCAAGGTGGTTTTTCCTTACACTTTCATATATTTGGAATTGGGATTTAAATACTGGGGTTTTTATATTAAATTTGGATTTCAGCGCAACGAATATTGGGGTTGGTTAATCAAGAAAGTTGAAAAAAGGATTAGTAATTGGTGCTACAGGTGGCTCTCCATTGGAGGGTGTTTTACTCTATTGAAGGCCATATTGGAGAGTCAACCAATTTATTGGTTATCACTTGCAGTTATCCCTGTATTTGTTCTAAACTTGTTGAGAAAACTGATGTTTAATTTTCTTTGGAAAAATAACAGTGAGTCCCATCAGATACATCTATGTAATTGGGAGCATATAGCTCTACCAAATTCATATGGAGGCTGGGGTATCAAGAATATTTATGATTTTAGAAAATCTTTGGTTGCTAATACATTCTGGAGAGTACTAAATGGGAATGGTATATGGCATAGGGTCATTCGAGGAAAATATTTAAAGAACGGATCAGTGGTCACCTGGCTCAGATTGGCCACATTCCAAGTTTCTGAAGTTTCTAGAATCTGGAGTGGTATGATTAAAATTGTCCATCTTATTACTCATGGTCTGTACTGGAATCCGAGTAATGGTAAACAAATTTCTTTAGGGAAGGATCGCATATTAGGGATGAGGGTTTCTTCTTTTATTTCGAGAGAATTGCAATCTTCACTTGATATTCGGAATATCAAGACACTTGATCAAGTATATATTAGCTCAGAGAATCAGTCTCTGACAACAAAATGGAAGAACAATGCGATCTCAGCCTTAACTAGAATTTTAGGTAAGGAATGGGATCTTTATAGATTGGACCTTATAAAATCAGGGGCTTTTTTAAATGCAAAAAATGATAAGCTAATGTGGTCTAGAGGTGATGAGTCAGGCATACCAACCATAATTTTTTTTTATTTGAACATTATAAAAACAAAAAATCTGAAAAAAGTTGAGTCATGGAGGAGATCTATCTGGCATTGGAAGATGCCTTTAAAAGTTAAAGCTTTTATTTGGCTCACTTTAGAAGGAAAAATTCTAACTTGGGACTTTCTTCAAAAAAGGGGTTGGGAAGGCCCGGGTCGCTGTCCATTGTGCAAGTATGATACAGAAACTATATCCCATCTTTTCATTCATTGTATTTTTTCTATAACTACCTGGGCTTACATGATTAAATATATGAAAGTAAAGGACTATTGGAAGGGGAATTCTTTGTCGGAATGCATGAAAATTTGGCACGAGGAGATGTCAACTCCATCACATCTGCACTCATTTGCTGGAACATCTGCAATGAGCACAATAAAGCTATCTTTGAAGACCATAAACCATCCTCTCTAGCTATTTTTCACAAAACCAATTTTCAAACAGAGTTTACTGCACACGCTCAGAAAGACATATTTCCTAGGGATTGTTTGATTACTCAGGAAAGAGGAGTTGTACCAGCATGGTTTGATGGTGCAACAAAGATGGATGGAAGTCAGTGCGGAGTAGGTGGAGTTATAAAAACTTTGGATACAAAAGTAATAAAGTGGACACTAAATGGTGGCAGAGGTACAAATACAAAAGCAAAGCTTCTTGGGGCTTGGGAAACTTTGTTTCTTGCACATAATTTAGCTATCACTGGAATTCACATTATGGGGGACTCAAAAGTTATCATTGACTGGCTTTTGGACAAAGGTAAACTTCAGGTTTCAACATTGGAAGGTTGGAAAAAGAGAATCACAAATCTATCAAATAATTTTAGATCCATAATTTTTCAGCATATCTACAAGATCTTCAATGCTGAAGCGGACAACCTTTCCAAGAAGGCCTTGGAAGAGAATGAAGACTATCTATTCTATCACTTATGGATAAATGGAGTGGAAGGCCCCAGAAGACAGATTAGATTTCACTAGTCATCATGTGAACTTTAATTCATATGTGTTGGCATATCAATATTTTTGGTCATGTTGTGGTATAGTGTTTACTATTAGTCGGATAACTAGAAAAAGGTCAGGCTATTTGTTTTGTGAATGTTGCATAGTACCGAGGACGAATCTTGAACTCTTATTTTTTCATTTTTGCAAAGGTTATGCTATCTTACTAGATGTGGCAATTTTTTTGGATGAAATCTCTGTGTGGAGATTAGAGATGTAAACAAATTATATTGATAATATAATTGATGGAAAAAAAAGCACCTTGTTTTATTTTAAAATGTTCTAGACTTCATATCCAAAATTTATAAATGCCTAACTTTTAATCATAGAAATGTAATTTTAAAGAATTCCAAGTAATCACTTTATCTTATAATGTCCAACAATGTAACACTTTAATGTCCAACATATATCCATATAATCCAAGCATTTTATCTTATAATGTCCAACACTTTACTTTCAATACTGAAGGTTGGAAAAAAGAGAATCACAAATCTATCAAATAATTTTAGATCCATAATTTTTCAGCATATCTACAAGATCTTCAATGCTGAAGCGGACAACCTTTCCAAGAAGTACCTGGAAGAGAATGAGGACTATCTATCCTATCACTTTTGGATAAATGGAGTGGAAGGCCCCAGAAGACAGATTAGATTTCACTAGTCATCATGTGAACTTTAATTCATATGGATGGAGGAAGGACGGGGGACAGGGACGGACCGGAGGAATGGATGGACGGAAGGAAGGAAATGGACGGAAGGATGGTGGATGGATGGAAATGGATGGATGGAAATGGATGGACGGAATGGATGGAATGGAGGACGGATGGAATGGACGGATGGAATGGATGGAAATGGATGGACGGATAAACATGGATGGATGGATGGATGGATGGACGGAAGGGATGGACGGATGGATGGAAGGATGGATGGATGGATGGAATGGAATGGACGGAAGGATGGATGGACGGATGGACGGAGGACGGATCGGAGGACGGAAGGAGGACGGATGGACGGATGGAAGGAGGAAGGAATGGACGGATGGACGGAGGAAATGGATGGACATGGATGGAATGGAGGAATGGAAGGACAAAGAATGGAAAGGAGGACGAAAGAGTGGAAAGGATTGCAATGGTATGGAATTGAAAGGAAAGGAATGGAATGGACAGGAAAGGAAGGAATGGAAAGGATAGGAGGAAAGGAGGAAGGAAAGAAGGAAGGAATGGAATGGAGGATGGAGGAAAGAAGGATGGAATGGATGGAATGGAGGACGGATGGAAGGAAGGAAGGATGGAAGGAATAGGAGAAGGATGGACGGAGGATGGATGGAATGGAATGGAGGAGGAAATGGATGGAGGATGGATGGAGGAAGGAAGGAAGGAATGGATGGAGGATGGAAAGGATGGATGGATGGAAGGAAAAGAGAAATGGACAGAGGGTTTTGATGAGTATAGAAACTTCCTTTCTAAGAACCATAAGCATCGTATCACCTGAAAAAGATCTTTTCAATGGGGAAACAAGAAACTGGACTAAACCACAAAGAATGACACCTCAACCATGGAGGTTGTCATATGACGTAATTAATCTTCGAGGTAATGCATTTAGCTTGTATGGTATTGTAAATGGAATCATGTTTTGACATTTTATTTTAATTATTCATTTCATTTTACCGCATTTGATAAATAGTATTTTGATTTTTTTATGATTCATCAATGTATGCTTGCCGTGATAGTATTAATGGGCTTCCACGAGAATGAAATGTTATCCCACTCAATTCATGAGGTTGCCTTACCATAAGGACCTAAAATAGTTCATTTATTTGATACACTATACTAAAGAATGTTACAGAAACATTATGTGATAATCACAGATGCATGTGGAGGATAAAGAAAAATTGTCAAAATTTGTACGACATTCAGGAAGATAATCATGCAATGCAAAAGTGTGATCTGGTCAAATAACGATGGAGTCCAAAAATAACCTTCCATGGTTATTAACAGAGCAACAAAGCAATGGTGTAAAGAGGGTCATTCTAAAAATTAAATTTCCCATAGGTTTTGTTCAAACATAAATAATATCTTTTAACTAAGAAAGGTGAATTTGGTGGGTAAAAACACATGATTGGCATACCTTCATTAAGGTAATTAATCAATTCTTAGTATCCATATATTTATATATATTGGTCTTGTACATTTTTGATATTTTTATTTTTTTGTCTAGTTTTAACAAGTAACGATTCATTTTATTGTTACGGTATGTTCTACCCTATCTCCTAAACGACTTTGACAACAATGTCAAAACAAGTTATATATGATCTTTGGAAATACATGAGGTAAGTAGTTGTAATATATATGCAAAAAAAAATCAAATTTTTGTTGTACTTGATGACATGTGTTTTACTTGTAATGTAATATGTATTTATATGTTTTGTTGAAACATGCCATTTTCTTTGCGCCACATCCTAGGATGTCATTGATAGAAATCCAAGATGATATAAAGTATTGGAAGAGAGAAATTCCTTGGCTAATGTGAAATGTAGAATATATCTACTCTCCATCATTTTTCAATGCACAGAACATTACCTCACACACCAAGTTGAGGAGGTTGAAATGTGTGGACCTGTATTACAAGGTCGTGTGGATGGTGGAGAGGCACTTGAAATCATCAAGGCTTTGGTTAGACAAAGAGCATTCCTCGAGGGTTCTATGGTGGAGGGATATATGGTATATGAATCCATGGTCTATATTAGTCAAGATCTTCCTAAATTAGCAAAGACAAGCTATGCATGCAGAGGATTGCATTTGGGATGTGAACTCCATCAAAAAATTGAAAGGGAGCAGCTATTGGGGAAATGTACAATGAAGAAAGGGAGAGGTAATTAAAATGTGGATATTTTAAATAAATATAATTTCGTTGGTTGTGTATATGATTATATCTCATTTAATATTTATCTCTTTCATCATTTATTATTAATATTTAATGCATGGTTATAACTAATATTTAATATTGTGAATTGTGATTTTGTGATCAATCAGTTGCTCAAGATTGGGATGCACACATTTATACATTGCAAACAATCTGACTGGATGAAGGTATGGATTGACAGATGTAAAGAACATCATGGCGGTAGGTTATCATGGAAAGAACTATCTGAAATTGGTTAGAGAAGCTCGTCAGAATGGAGATTTCATGTTACGCAGGGGAAATAGATTTAGCATATTGTTTGGAAAGATGGAAAGGCAAGTAAATTCACCCATTTTATTCAGCTATTTTATATTATATTAATGTGATAGTAGATGTGTTTCCTTCATATTATACCTTCCAAATTATATAAATTTGTTTATTATTAATTGACAATGCATATTTTACATGTCCGACATATTGCAGTTGAAACACCATAAGGCTGTGTGGTGCAATGCTCGTAAATTTCGCGATCAAACAAATTTTGGATGAAACCAGCAAAACTTCAGATAGTGGGATAATTATAGTATTCCAAGTCACTAATGTTTCCTCTATGAGTGATTGCATATCCCTCGAGAATCTGAAAATAGATATTATGTTTTTTTGAATGATATAATTGAGTGGTGACTTAATTCCTCCAAATTAGTTTTGTTCGATGTCAAATGGTATAGTTTAAAAATGCATGAATGCGATGAGGAAAGAACCGTTATTCAACATGAACGGATTCTCGATGATTAAAACCATCTGCTTGAAAACAAAATGACCGCCATGTTTTTCCGTGTCAATATGAGCAAGCCTTACTCAAAGGTTCTAGGTAAGAGAGATTTCATTCATTTGTTAGATATGATCCAAGAGGAAGGCCAAGAAAGTATACTATAAATGAGGAAGATGATATTGAAGAAGAAGATGATGTACTAGAGCTAGAGCAGAAAGAATATGTGGGTCTAATGATGATGAAGAAGATGAAGAAGACAAAGACAACGCGCCAGCCTGATGATGATATCGATGAAGATGTCTAAAATGACAAATGATGATGATGATGATGATGATATCATCAATCCTTTCAACAACAAGCTCTCAACCGGATGCTGATACAGATATTGAGTTGGATGATCAAGAAGAAGATACAGAAGAAGGATGATACAATTGTTGTGTTGGTCGATGAGGTAAGTAACTAGATATTTTAATTTGTAGCTGAATTATTATTCTCTTTAAATATTTTACTTTTAATTTCATGGATTAATTACATGTTTTAAGTTTTATTTCATTTTGTTCTGGTAGTTTCTATGTATGATTAATATGTTATTTTGTTTGTTATCTATTTTATATATTGGGGATTGGGGAATTGAGACATGTGAGGGGAGGGAGGGGCCATATGAGCTTCACCACGTTATTGGTCTTGTTTAGTAGAGAATAATTCATTCTCGAACCAAGAGAAGTTCATTCATTCATTCATCTTTATACTCAAAGATCACTACACACCCACTCTATATATCATCTCATCCCGTCCTCATTTCGTTTTAATTCTTTCTAATCAAGATAATGGTATTGTTTTTCATTTATATTGTGTTCACTATTTTGTGATGTGGTAGAATAGGAATAACACTACAAGTCCTAGACCTCCATTTTGTATTCTTTGTGTTCTAAAGTTTGGTTCTCCTCTTGCACTGTTGGAATAGATTGGGTTTATTCATTATTTTTCACCAAAAAGTCCCTTTCATTATTATCTATTGGAGGTCATAAAGAAGAGGAAACCTATAGAGAAGACCCTATACCAATGAGCAGTGGACCTTGGGAACAATTGTTTCAAGATCCTCACTCTTGGATTGTAAATAGAAATAAA
>SNQJ01S0070573.1:6723-38604 GCA_010110895.2 Picea sitchensis
TGTAGATCTACTCAGGTACTTAAAAATTGGTATCAAATCACTTTCCTTGGCAGGCATTGTGGGCATATATATATATATATATATATATATATATATTTTGCAGATTTATTTTTTCGGAGAAAAAAATGAAGAGGGACATGACATTTCAGACTATTTGTGTATGTTTGGGTGCAAAATTTGCAGAAACCGGTTGTAGATCCGAGTTCCTCTCATAAGAACACCCAAGTTAAAAAAAAATTGTATGAAACAGAGTCCAGGAAGTAAAGTTATTTTCATTTAAAATCTGCAATTTTCAAGGTTTTTTTCCGTGGACGACTACGTGATTTTTCTGATTTCTGTAGCAGCTAGAGCTGAATTTTCCCAAAAAAATTATAGATATGAGTTCCTCTCACAATTTCACCCAAATTCAAAAAAACAAATCGTCCGAATTGGAGTTACGGAAGTGAAGATATCGCTGACTTAAAATCAACCATTTTTTAGTGTTTTTCATGACGATGACGTGACTGTAGGCTCCAAAATTTTTCACAAGGTGCTCAGATTGCTACAAGATCAGACACATTGGATAAAGAATTTCCAAAACATTCTTTTGGTATATTTTATGTGGTGTTTCCAATGGATGTGCACTCTTAAACCCTCAAGGAAATTCTACACACGATTGAGACATTCAAATCCCAAATGCATGACACATTGCATAACTTTCAAGAAGGTGTCAGGGATGGTTTTCGTAGTATTCATGAGTCCTTGGCGAACATCCAGAAGAAATATAATTTGGTGAACATCATGGATGAATATCATCAAGAAGTGTATGCTTGGTATGCTTTGGAGGTTGATTGTGATGATTGGTATATGGATAGTTGTCATTTATGGGATGACAGCCACTTCCATCTTCTATTTGATGACTCTACTCCCCCTCAGGTAGAGAACTTTCTAGAGAGTAAACATGATCATTCTCTGCATATTCTTCTTCAGTTTTATTATTCTCCAGTCGCAGTGAATGCATTTTTTGTTGGTTCTAAATATTTCGATCCACATGACCAATGTCAATCTTTAGAGCATCATTTTCAATTGGTTCCCAAGTTCCAATATCTTCAACGTGGAGTTCACATGAGCACTTGGACATGGGACCCAAGTTCACAGTGGCAGTTCAACTACTTCAGCATAGTGGCTCACATGTATACATGGGACCTTGGTTCTCTAGTCTTCTTCAACATTATGGTCCACAATTATCCATGGGACCCCTGGTATATGGTTGTCCACCCTCATAACAAGCGTTGAGGACAACGCTTACATAAGGGGGATGAAATGTTAGGTAGCTAGAGAGGTAGTGGAGGCCATTCAATGTAAGGTGGACTAGGTCCACTATATTATTAAATAAGGTACACTATGGTAGTTAGATATAATAAATGAGTAGTTAGATATAATAAATGTAGACTGACTTTTTAGAAGGTTCTGCTTCTAGAAGATTCCTCCTCTAGAATGTTCTTAGGTGATGGTATCACTATATAAAGGGGTTCAAGCAATGTAATGGGATATAAAGAGAAGTATTGTATTGTGAGTAGTAGCTCATTAGGAGGTTTCCCCCTCAAAGAGGCAAGTGAACATGGGAGGATCTCTTCCATAATAAGATCCATTGTATGGTGTTGCCCTACCTCAAGGGTTTTCTATAATAAACGTGTGGTTTCTTCTATATTGCTCTCTGGATCTATTGTATATTCGATATTTGTGGTGATTATATTTGTATATCTACTTAGGTACTTAATATACTCAATCACACCCCATAACAACATAATATTTACCCTAGAAACCTAGATGGGAAAACGAACAAAGATGGGTTCTATTTTATGCTGAATTTAAAACTAGAGTCATTCATTCTCAATAGAGATTTGTGTATTCTCACTCACTGACAATATTTTAATACATTGTTTTATCTTAGAGATTGTCTTTGTTCACAATTGATAAGCTCAAAATTCCTTTATTTTTTAATCTTCGAACAAGCTTCTTCTTTATGAGTCCTTCAATTTTCTGCTACTTCAAATTATTCCTCATGAGATTCATTTTCTTTCCATCTTTCTTAATTGTTTTTGCATCAAACAAACATTGTTTATCATAATGCTTCCTTGGAATTTCTACCATCAAGGGATTTGTTTCATCTTCTTGTGGCTTTTATAATTTGTTCTTCAAGGACCATTGACTTCAAACTTTACCAAATGATTTTCCTTTTACAAAGTTTGGAGTCATTCAGATCCATTTAAAATAAGCCCCAACTAGTGAATGGTTATTCATATAGATGTTGTAAATACACTTCTATGAATCATGTGGTAGTATTTCCATAGTGAACTCAAAGCTATGCTAATATTAATGATGGAATACAATATATAATGGTCCAAGATTTTTGCGAAGAGCACTAGAGGGGATGCAATTCCACCAAAGGAGAAAAGGAAAGGAGGCCCATGGGAAAGTACTCCTCTGTTTCCAAGTGTCATCCTAAGAAATCTTACACATCACGTGCCTTGAATAAAGCTCATCCACCTCCTTTGAGTTAGGAAGCCAATTGAATGCACGTAGAGGTTGGTGATGAACTCTACTCACATATTTATGGAAGCATGGGAAAATTACAATTACTTTGGGGAAGTGTGAGGAATACTTCATCCTCCTACCTCACTGGGGATCATTCTCTCATTCCATGCTCATTCCCAATCTCATAATCTCTAATCCCCATGTTACTTTGTCCATATGTTGTCACTAATTAACCAAATCTGAAAATGAAAAAATCAGAAGAGTGAAAGAGGAATTTGGAGACCTTGGGGGAGAGATAGGGAGGTTGTAGATGAGCAAAGAAGGTGGGAAAGGTAGGAATCCTTCATCCATTGGTTATTGTTTCTCATTGGCTACTTGAGAGACAAGTATAATTCTTCCAGGTTAATCCCAAAAAGCATTGAGGGAATTTGACTCTTTCTACCTACACTAAAGCCCAATAGAAGGGAAGAATATCCCCAAAGGATTAATGAGTAGAGAAATGACAGACTTTGTACTACTGCTAGTGGGACCCGAGTATGTGAGGTGTGACAAACAAACAACAAAGTGAATACAATGGGGGAGTGACAGAAACGACTAATGTTCTTAAATATAATATTAGATAAAGTAAATAATAATAATAATAATAATAATAATAATAATATGGATAAATTATTAATAAGATCTAACTTGAATGGTTAATGGAGTATTGTTATTCATCATATCCATGTTTAATT
This sequence comes from Picea sitchensis, assembly GCA_010110895.2. Taxonomy (NCBI): domain Eukaryota; kingdom Viridiplantae; phylum Streptophyta; class Pinopsida; order Pinales; family Pinaceae; genus Picea; species Picea sitchensis. Next base: position 9,975 of record SNQJ01S0070573.1, read on the forward strand.
TTCGCTTGTGACATGCTTGTTTTTTATGGGTAGATTTTCTTTGGTGAAGAGTCATCTCATGTGGATGTGCAATTCACATTATTGATTGGAATCGCTTCAAAAAATGGATAGTTGTACATTGACTTTGTTGGAACTTGTCTAACATTTTGGTATTGGTATAATAAGAACATGACACTATATTGTATAGATATTAGAATGAGGTGTCAATCGGGTCTAGCTTGGGTGCTTGAGAGGTGAAATTGCTATCCTCCCGACCCTTGCTTAGATCCTACTTGTGACATGTTCACTCTTTGTGAGTGATCCAAAATGGATCTGAAAAAATGAATGGTTGTAAGACTTAATATGCACATGCAATTTGATAATTAATGAGGGTTGAAAATAAAAATAGACGATGCAAGCATTACAAAAATTAAACAAAAAAAAATGAAAAGAAAAAAAATGAGAAAAATGAAATTGGAGAAAAAGTTGAGGAATGGGAAATGAAAGGACAAGGACATTTGGCCTTCCTGTTACCCCCAAATCTGCCTATATCTTCTTGTAATTGGAGTCAGAAAGGATCTTTTAGCTAAGAGGTGAGGATGCACAAGAGGATTGGCTATGTAAAATGTTGAATGGCCCATAAGCTTGCAGCATGCATTGTAACCTAAGATCGTAGAAATTAAGACTAAGCAACTATCCGAAGTTAGTTTTTCCATTTGGGTTTCCAGGGTAAACACTATGTTCATTGTGTTATGAAATTCTTTGTGATAGTTCTACAATTGATGTACGAGGAAATTGCTTCTTTTAATTGTGTTTAATAAAGTGCTCTTAGCTTAGTTAATAGGTTATAACAATGAATGTAAACCTGTATTTCTGATATCTCCTCTTCAAAAATCAAATTCACTTAGTATTGTGTGAATAACAATAGTAAAAAAAATCCCACCTTCCATTCCCGAGGCCAATGGATTTTATGAATTAGTTGTTGCATTTTCTTACGAAACCTCCAATTTTTTCCTGCTTCCAGGGATTCATGTCTAATAAGGCCATTGACACTTCACAATGCCGTATGATCTCATAGTTTGCCAATTCTTGTTTCCTAGGTGGTCCGTGATGTGATTTTGAACTCAAATCGTCCCTTCCAACTCATCATATTTCCATCTCCTTCAACGCTTTGAATTGAATTTGAACCTACAACATGCAAACAACTTTAATTTACTACTAAGTTAGTTGAAATCGATGTCCATCAATTCGTTGGATTAAATACATATCTAGGCCAACGTACCCTCTTTCATAGACGTCTGTTGTCTCTTTATTGTCTCATGTGCCTTTTATTCATTGTATTATGTGTAAGATAGGAGAGAAAAGTGTCACATGTTTATGAGAGGAGTGCGAGCTATTAATATATGGTGGTATTGCTATTATCCCATACAATAAATTTTGCAATCAAACTCTTGTCAAAACTGTCTTAGTTGAGATTTACATTGGATACAGTGATGGGTTCATAACAATGACAAATTAGAACACTATTTTGCAATTAAACTCTTGTCAAAACTTTGTCTTAGTTGAGATTTGCATTGGATAAAGTGATGCATTCATAACAATGGAAAATTAGAACATTGAGTTGACTCGGAACATTGAAAAACATTGGAGACATTGTGTTCATGACAATGTACAACCATTTTGTTGTAGCAAAGTGAAAGAACATCCCAGTGGTGGTTGAGAAGTATACACACTGTTGACGACGATTTTTGTCAACTAGACTTAGCCGGCAAAGCGTTGCCAAGCTCCCTCTCCAGTCACACTACTTGCGTAAAGTTGTATGCACTCCCGCTAAGTTACCGCTACAGATTCAAGGAAGATTACATGATCGTTCAAATGGAAGCAAGTGCATTACAAGTTGTTAGCGCATGGTTCTTGTCAAAACTATCATGACTCATAACCTATGATTCAAAGTACCTCCTATTTCATTTCTTACTCATAACCTTCCTATTTTTACACTCATGGGATATCCTAACGCCTCTCTTTTCCTAAATATTCTTCCAAGTTTTAAAGTGATGACCTTAACATTTTACCATATCAAAAAACAAAATTATATATTTTATTATGAACCTTATTTTAGTTAATACCAACATTTAACCTTAACTTCATTTCCAATTAATCCACCCCATATTGAAAATTCATTATATAAGATCCCTTATCATCATACAACTCCTGTCACCTTACCTTCATTTTTTTAAGGTAAAGTAAACAATTATTAAAAGTTTATGTCATACCTTTTCCTTGCATGACCCACGTTTCCTTAATATATCCCATGTCTTTTCTCAAATATTTAAATTATGATGATAATTATACCAAGCTTTCCTTGGAATTTGACTTTAACTTTATTTAAAATTCCTTTGCCACATCATAAAGGAAAAATGAATATCATTATGGTTCAATAAAAGAGGGAAAGGAAAGTTTTTATAAGACATCAAACCTCACACTAAGTGGAGCATATGTAGGAAAGGGTCCAAGTGGAGGTTATAAAGTCGTCGTTATGATAAAATTGACCTCCATACTTCAAATCGACCAAATGTATTTTCACTGTTTTCAAATTTCTGTAGTGAGGTGAGGAGTTTTGTAGAAGTTTAGTAGGTATTTTTTTGGATAATCTACAGTTGTTATCATTTTCGTCATTGATGTTTCGAATCTGAATTGAGATTCATCATCAGAACTAATCGTCAATTGAAAGCTTGCTAATCTTTTATCAATTAATAGTTTAGATGCAATACGATTTTAAATTTAAGCCAAGTAGACTGTCTAAAAAAACCAGAGCTACAAAATTAAAATTAAAATAAAATATATTAATATAATAAGTAATAATAAAGTTCGGTGCAATCTCTTGAATGACGACATGGAAATCGCATAAAGCTTGGGAAGTTGCTCGAGCTCCTTTAAAAGAAATTATTTATGATGGGATCCATGATGTGGATTTACCTATTTGGTGAATGGCGTCTCATATCTACATGGCTCTAGTGACAAGGGTGAAAGGAAATCGCGTTACTCTTTAAGGTTGAGTGTGATGGTCATGGACAACGAAGTAAATTAATCGATTACAGGTTTGCGAATCCTTTATCACTCACTGGCTACCGAAACATTGAAGACAACGCAGTCGTTTTTTTTAAACGTTAGACCTGTTGACATTACCTAAACGTTAATAGTGAGGATCAGCTACTGCAGTAGGTGCAGACTTTTGATGATATCTCCTACTTAAATAAGCAGTTCCTCCTTGCCTCTGGATCTGGAGGTATTCTTTTAATTTTATGGCTCTAAAAGAGCTGAAAGCCAGGGCTATACTGTGCTGAGATTAGCCGCGTTGTTGCTAAAGTTGTTAGTGATTGGAAATCAATATCAGATTGCTGGAGTTCCCCGCATCAGGTGCATTACAAAACTTCGGCGCATTACAACACTTCGGCGAGCACGAGTGTGCGCTTCAAAACTTTCAAGAATGCGTGAAAGATTTACAGGGACAAGAGGATTCGATTGTGATGATTAAATTATTACTCTCTATTTTTTTAAACAGCGAGGAGGTTTCAAAACGAAAATTCAGGAGTTATTATAAAAAATTTCCAGAAAATGAAAATAATAGACAGAAAAACTCATATAGATAAAAAGGTAATTGTGGATACCTCAAACTAAGGCGGATACATGAAATTAATAACGATTTTTTCAGTTGAACGGTTCAAGACAGTTCACCTGGGAAGTTCGTTCTAGAACTACCCTAACTACTCAGCCAATCATTTAAAGAAAGCAGCGCGCAGCCATTGAGGAGAGAATTCAGAGGCAGACATAAATTTTCTGAAGGGATATTATCTCAGAAATAGAATTCAAAGAGAGAACTTGGGCAAAATTTTCAAAGAGTACGCTGTGAGTGTTGGGAGGGATTTTTCATTTCATTCTTTCATTACATCTTCAGCAAATATTGACGAAACTGTCAATAGCATGTGGTTTTGCAAAGCAGTGAAAGGAATAGGCGAGGATGAGCTTGCTGGCCTTCACGAGGTAAAGGTTTGCTTGTTAGTTGATGTATTAGGACTCGATTTTATTCGACACTAATCGATTTCTGTATGCAAGTTTCCTCTTTGTGATTCGCCACCATTGTTCTATTCCACTTCTGGCTCAGTTGATCCAGATTTTATGAGTAGAACGAAATGATTACAGATTATTAACAGGTGCTTAACACAAAATAACAGACATACAGTAAAACTGGTTTTTTATTTAATAACGAAATAAGCTGAAATTGTAAAATGCAGTGGAAACAAGCTTGCTGGAATGGTGGCGGCTTATCTCTGAGAAGAGATGTGACGGTTGCGCTCATTCGCAAGAAGATGATTACAATGAGGCTCCGAAGGTCTTTTTACAATGAACAAGAATGCAAAAAACCCTAGACATCCAAAAACCAAACCCTAGGAGATGAAGCGCCAAAAGTCATGTGGGCCCCATTTGGGTAAGTTAGTACATTAACTTCCCGGGGTCATAACTTTTGCATACGAACTCCATTTTAGGCGTATGACAGCTCGTTGGAAAGGTATCGTCAATGAGATTCATTTTGGGGCCTCAACTAGGCAATCATTGAAAAGCTTGATCCTAAAAAACTTTCATTTAGGCCCTCAAAATGGCCCCGGAAGTTAAAAACTGCTAAAAATAGTAAATTGCCAAAATTGCTAGAAAACTGTTTTGAGCTAGTTGTAAAAGGTGGGTGGCCACCGATATCCACTTGGATCATCAGCTTTCTTTTTCCTTTTCTACACTTGGTCATTCTATTGTACATTTCATCTAGAAAGGCTAAAAATCATATACCTGGCCCTAGTCTACACAGAGACTTGCAGATTTCGAAGATTTGTGATTTGTATGGGAAGCTCTTTTAATGAAAATAAGTTTTTCCTCACTCTAGAATGTTTCTTTGAATTTTCTTTGAAGTCCTTAATTTTCCTTTCTTTATTTATTTAAAAAAACCTTTGATTTCAAAAATAAAAAAAATGGTTGGACAAAATCTTTAAAAAGACAAACTATATGTAATTATGTTGTAAACAATCATGTTGATAGAAGTTTTATTTACTATCTTTAGTGTACATAAACCTTGTTTATTTTATTACTTTACTTTTATGATCTTTACATCCTAACTTTAAAAAGGAAAATGAACAAAGTGATGAATATGTTATATGTATATATGTTTTATTAGTCCCTGCCGTAGGCATAGAGGGACTATAACAATCGATACTTTGTTGACTACATATTAGTTTGTCCTTTGACCCGAAATATTTGCACAATACCTATTGTTGGAGTTATGGAATTAAAAGCATATATTTTTATATAATAAAAGGTAACATATATGCACTGATCTGATTGGATAAGAGATTGGAGGTCTTATTGCCAGCTTCACTATTCCCAATGTATTATATGGCAACATATCCAAACTTTTTCTCGTAGACGGTATTTTTTAATCATATATTTTTTCTCTATATTGTTTGAAGGTGGATTAATGCTAGCATTAGTTGGAATGTTTGTATTTGCATTTTCTGCTAGCTGAATATATCCGTAAGTTTTGATATGTACTAAGCATATTGAAATGTTTTGATATCCAAACTTTGTAGTGATTGAGAATTCCAAAGTTTATAGCGTTTTTGGCGGATGTATATTTGTTGAAATATATTGACACTTATTCCGAGATGCCTCAATAGGCTTGACAACTTAAATGTTTACATGACGCGACGTCCTCCAACACCCCTGACAACTTAAATGTTTGCATACCGCGAGGTCCTTAGACAGCCTGACAGTCTTAAATGTTTATGTAAATACGCTTCTCGGAGTACATTTTTCCTCGAAAGTTTCTATACAGTTACAGTGAATTTGCACAGTCTTGTTTGTCCACCGCCAGTTCAATAGCCATTGTATGTTTCATCCTTGTTTTGCCATTGAAGCTACATACATTGTTTATTGGTTCGGTGAGTGCTTCTTCTTCGCTGGTTTGTTGGTTGTTGCCATTGTATGTTTCATCCTCGTAATCGTTGAAGCTACATACATTGTTTACTGTGTGCTTCTTCTTTGCTGGTTTGTCAGTTGCTGCTTGTTGTTGTCACGCTCACGATTTGACCCGCGCTTCTGCATTTCATCATTTCAGAGTAAGTTTTGATGCCATAGTTTCATTTTGTATTCCTTGTTTGTTGTTAAGTGTTTGCAGTTTACAAGTAAGAATGTTTTCTTACTTGTAGTCGCATGCTCCTCGTATGTTTTCGGTTCCTTTTGTGCTTGGGCTGCAGTTTCGTAATCGTTGGAGATACATATGTTGTTCACTGGCTCGGTGGTTATTGCTAGTTCGTTGGTTCGTGGGTTGCTGGTTCTATTTGTTTGGCTCCGGTTTGCGCTTTGGGGCCCTGGGGGTGTAGTTCGGCCTGTTCATGCTTTCTCGCTAGTTTGGTGCTTGCTGTTTTATTTTGTTTGATTCGGCCTTGCAGGGTTGGGGTCCAGCGACGGTGGTTGGAGCTTTTCTTTTTTCTTTTTTTTTAGATTATTATTGTTTTTTTGGGGGCGCTTTACGATGTTCAACCCCTGCACCCACGAGTCGACATGCAGTTGTGTTATTTTCCCTATCTGCCGAGGCCGATATTTGTTGTTCTGTGATATTTTGCTGGTGCTCTAGTCCTGCCATGAAAGAAAATAGTTGCATGTGAAATTGTTTGAGGATTACATGTGAAATTACAATATCCGCTGTTTTTTTGTTGAAATAAAGCATATGTATGCAGGCTACATTTATAAACCATGTATGGTCAGATGTGCGAATATGACATTACATGTTCTTTCTCCTCTACATAGACTGGTGTGCGCATGATACAATTTGTGTTGTGCTTGAGATATGATATGTGCAACACAGATTCTGCAAAATTATATTTGGATGTCTGGAAGCATGTCTGGGTAGTTTGCCACGGAAAATCGAAAACTTGTATCATGGGCACAACAGTCTGTGTAGAGGATAAAGAACATGTATTTCCATCGGTGGAAGCATATCTAGATAAATTGCCAGGGAAAACCAGAAAATTACGTGATATTTTGTGCCTTGTAATATATTTTGGGGAGGAATTTTTTTTTTACATGTTTACAACCATGGATAGAGAAGCGCAAAGGTTCATGTCTCTACCTTTCTAGACTGTTCGTTGAGTCAGTTTTACCGTATGTACATATTGCTTGTTCTCTGATGAATACCAGCTTCCATTGATGTTCATTGTATTTTGTGCGTTCCCACATTTAAACAAATAGAGTAGCTGGAGAAAACGAGGGAGTATTGACTGCATCGGTTGAAGAGGATATAGAAAGGTGCATGCTTGTACTGTTGTTTCATATTGCGCTATTTTGTATTTCATTTATGGTCTGTATATGTGTTAAACTAGTTGCGTGCCTTCCTACATGGTAAATTTATCTTGGTTATGTTATCGCGCAGTTTGTATTTTAGGTCACACGTTATAGGATAGAGGACAAACTGGCGTAACAAGAACCTTCCCCACCCAATGTCACCTCGATGGGGAGGTTATTTCTGTTTAGGGAGGTTAGCCCAGGGGAGACGTCCCCGGTAACCTGGGGTTTGAAGAGGCAAAGGATACAAGGTCAAGTGTTTAAGGTTTCCCTCCTCGCAGGTTACCACCAGTATCAGATAGTCCGGCTAATCAGCCAATATCCCTCGTTGTTACCACCACAAGATCGATAGTCCGCTAATCACCAATAAAAGAAGTAGTCCTCCGAAAACACCCTCCGCTTTAACAAAATAATAACAAGACACATGTATATTTCAGTGTGCTATAACTCAAAGGGTTAGTACTTCTAACTATTCTGATTTCATCTAATAAGTAATGTAATAGATAAGATGAAGTCAACGCTCTACACTATCCTATGAAAGATCAATTCATCAATATCTACCAAACAATGCCTACAAGATATCCAATCAACAATTTACACTGGAAATGTTTGATGTCATCATTTAATTGCTTATTAATAGTCAAAGGGTGTCGTGATCAACTGACGCCACCTAGTTAACAATGTTAGGTTAGTTAGGGTTTCAAAAAATTAAAGTTTGAAAGATGGTTTTGAACATAATTGTAGAAACTCAACGCTGGAGATATTACCGCTGGCCTTAGGTAAATGGAGTCAAAAGAAAGGCACAAAGTCTCGAGAGGATTAAAACTTAGAGATTGGAAGGTAGGGTTCTAAGGTGTCAGAATGGCAAGGCCCTAGAATCAAACCCTAGGAAAGGAGGCCACTCAGCGAAAGTTACTTGCTAAGGCCTCTCGCGGCTCTTCCCTCCTTCTAAATAATAGATACACTTGGAAAAACAACTAGCTTCAAAGTATAAATCTAAGGAAGAAGGTGTTGTGCATGCGGGTAGCCTTCAAACCCTAGAAGGTGAAACCCTAGGTGTGGTCCAACTAGGCCTAGGACGTCTCCTCTTTCAACTTATAACTTCAACGCTAGCTTAGAAAAAAAGAATGAAAAGTGTAGCAACGGCTAGGCTATATCTTCTCTTTTAATGGCTGAAAACTATTTTCTCAACATGGGGACATATAGCAATGACTCCATTGTGTGTTTCTCGCTACCTAGGGAAGGGTTTTAAAATCATCAATTTATAAGCAAAATGCAAGAATACTAAATCTACAACCATTCAATCAAGAAGTTTTGCAGGAAAAACACTTTACATATCATGAAGAAAATCACATGCAAACCCTAGTTGTAAACCTTCCATGAGAGAAATGCCATAAAATGCTGCTAAGAGAAACCTCCTCTCCAAGAGTAGCTACCACCTCTAAAACAATCAAAATACTCCAAGTATGCTAGTATTGAGATCTCACAAGAGAGTGAGTTACGTTATGTCCAAAATGAGGGAAAACATCCTCAATATACTCAATCCTAGCTGACCTTTAATTTACATAATAGGTCATTAAAACAACTCATTGCTGATGACTACAAAATTTACACCGCTTTTACATTAACTCAAGTAAAAGACAATAAAATGAGCAAAGGTGGACGCCAAGCCCTTTCCGAGGGAGACGCTATCCTTTTGGGCATGTCCAAGATCCAAAGTCGTGACGCTAGCCCTTTAGAATTCTCCAGCCACACGTACAAGAACCCATCAAATCGCCACATGCTCAAGGTGATCGTGACTCGGGTGACATCCCCGTCCATCAAGAGAAAACGCTCCATTTGAAGCGGGTCATCCCTCTAGGCCGGGCTAAGCCAAAGGGTCTCCGGTGGAACGGGCCCTTCTTTTCTTCATGTGCAAGGCTCATCATAACACTGTCCCGCCTTCCGCCATCCCAACAACTATCCGATGGGCTCTTCAACCTGCTGGAGGTCCGGAAGCACCATTCTCCCATGTGTACCCACACCATCTGTACTTGTCTCCGTCGGGTATGGTCCTCGCACATCAAAACTTTCCCTCCATGGGCTCATCATTCCCTGGGATCATAGCAATGTCAATCATATTTCATCATTAATTTTATCAAATATACGTATAAGACCCCTAACATATCCTCTAATAGCTCAAAAGATATTGTTCAATCGATCTACTCATACAAAGTCGGGCGAAAGGACAAGGTAACCCATTGGGTCGCTAATCTATAAGAAGAGGAAAGTTTCCAAAGGACATTATCAGCTTGCTATGTAATAATGCAGGTGATATGGTCTAAGGATGTCCGATAGTGGAAGAATTAGGTGGGTATTATCCTCAGGTGCCTTGTAGAGGCTAACCGTAGACTTCTTGCTCGCGGATGTTGTTTTTCCAGCTCCCTTTATTGCCTTTATTCTTCTTACCGTTTCCAAAATCAATTCGTGAGACACCGCCTTTGGCTGCAGGACCCGTAGCCGACAATGTCTCCACTAGTATTTTCGCAGAAATGATGCTGGCAATATCGCTCATGATGAGACCCCTCTCTATTACGCAGAACCAAGGATCATTGCACTCGGCAAGTAGGACCGTGATAATGGTACGTTCCATCGCTAGATACCTATGAACATAATGGGTCGGCTAGTAATGAGACCTCCTCCCATCCTCTTGGTTAGGTCTTGTTTTATTATTTTCGGTCCCTTTTGTTTTTATCGAGAGGCCTTTTATTGCCTTCTCGGGATCCCTCGCATAAGCATCTCTAGGTTTCATTTCCTATGGCTTGTATCTTTACTAACCGCTTTTACCTCCCTGGCCTTAGCCCCTTCTTCCCACAAAACAAAGTGTAACCCCTCAAATAGGGTCATCCTAATGCCCAAACTAGGGGAGTGGGATGGGTGAATGGGAGATAAGATGTAGCTGGTAAAAGATAAAATGATAATATGGTGGGAGCGGACGATGGCTCTTCAAATCCCCTCAGGCTGCCAGCACCAAAACCCATGGATACAAGTTGCTAGGGCACCCCCGCTAATCCCCCCAACAATGGTCAAGGGGTTGCGTAAGATCCAAGCAGATGTCAGAAATGTAAGGAACCTGATGCATATATCTGAAAGTTATAACGATCAAACATGACACATACCATGATACCTGGACCAATTACCTCATGGAGCAAGAGTCTTCTCTGATGTAAGTCCAAGCCGATGGTGATGGATGCTGCTGCTGCTGACAGGACAAATCTGGCGAAGAATAAGAAGGATGGGCCCTCCAGGGCCATGCTCAGGTCAATCCTGCTCTCGGTACTCCATGTCTAAGACCTGTGGGCCTCGAGACATGATCTCCTAGTTATCCCTAGAAATCAAGGATAACATGTTACATGCCTTGCTTCCTGCATACTAAGCTAGTTCATGTCCGTTGTGTTTTCACTACATTGCTGCATTTAAACAAACATAATGGTTGGACAGGACGATGGACTCTTTGGATGGTAAATAACATGTTTCTCTTTCTTTTAGATGTCTGTCTTCATACTAAATTGCCTTCGTGTCCATTTCATATTCGGTGTTGCTGCCTTGGAAAAAACAGGTTGCTTGGACAAGGAGATGAATTGTTCTGTACAACAACAAAGGGTTATGTGGTACAATCTTCTAAAAGGTATACCAAGTGTGCTGGTAAATTAAATATACAAACCGGGTGGGGGCATATAATATTAGACTTGAAAATGATGACTTCGCAGTAATGGGCCTTTCTGCCCTCCCTATTTCTACTTTTTCCATTTTCTATTATCCCTTTTGTTTTCTAATTCATCTGCCTAGTGTGCTTTCCGAAAATTCCTTCGTGTGCCGGTTGGCGGACTAACAGATTCACATATGTGGTTGTTCTTCTACCTTATTCCATAGTTACCCACTTTCTTGATTGCGGGTTCTAGGCTGACAGGTTGAAGATTGCTCCCCTGGCTTTCGGGGGTCCACGATATACATATTGGCCATGGTGCCCCACGCTCACGCCCTGTTTACTGTTAAACATTTCTCCAACTAAAAAAATCAGATGCATACAATTTTACAATTATTTGGTCCTTTTGATGGACAATATACAATGCATATGCTTGTTTAGTCCCGATGTTCATCTGCACATGCTTGCATCAGAAAAAGTTGGATTAGTGACACGGGCATGAGCAATCAATCATCCCAAACATCAGCAGACCGACAAGGCCAAAGGTAAAGATGCATACACTCTGCTCTTACTCTGTTTACTAAACAAATATCCTGGGGTATATATTCATCTATGGCATGGCAGATATGCTGATGTCATCTGCAATACATGGTTTGCAACTCGCAAGAAGTATCAACAAGTACAAGCGAGACGCCGAATGTGCTGCATGTTCTGTAGACTAAGAGGTGTGGTTGCAGAACTCTGGCTCCATAGTTCATGAAAACTATGCGTGTACTTGTAGCACACTACCAAGTACTTTAGTTTTCCTGTTCAAAAAATGTCATCAGGTCTAGAGTAGTGACATCCAAAGTACTATCAATAGAGGGCTTGAACAATCGCCGAACTGGACAAGTGTTCGTCAAGGACATAATGGTTGTCTATAGCACCTACTTGGACAAAGCAAACAAAAGTAGATCCATTATGCGTGCTGACATGACAGACAAGGAGGCCATGATGACAATGACACTGATTGTTCCTCCACAACTTGTCCAGAAACATGCAGAAAAGATATTGCCGCGTAATGGGATATCCATTACAAATTTCAATATATTGCCCATAACAGTATATGACCGTGGTGATTGCGATCGAATTATTTCGCTCAACGAAACAAGCATTGTGGAAAAAATTCTCGTTGTTTGTTCAAAATATCGTTTCGTCCCAGACTCGACTATCAACCAGCTTGCACAGAGCATTGATATTTACCCAATCGGAACGATTGGGGCAGCTGTCACACTGGCGAGAAAATTTGGCTCGCAACACATTCTCCATATAAAGGATGGAGAGTCGGACAACGACAAGGCAATGGTACCACTTTTCATTTTCAGTTTTGTCCTTTACTTTCACATGTGCATGTATCTCGGATAAGTTACACAAATATTGCACTGTTCCATGTTGCAGCTGCAATTGTTCGATACGTATTCATATTTGTTTTCATCAATGGAATAACAATTGCATAGAGGGCAGATTCCACTTATGCTGTTCAAAAATATAACAAAGAAGAGGGATGCTAGAGAAAGGATCTTTCGGACAACTCAGGCAACGTTTGTAACAGAGTTGTGAGTAGATATAGTAGAGGATATGAAGAAACTAACTAGCTCTACAATTGTTGTGCGTATACATCCACAAAATCATCCTCCCTTTGCTTATAGAAATAACCTTCAACAAATTTCTGCGCCTATTTAATTTTTTTTTTTTTTTAAAGGGGGGGGGTGCAGTTGTGTATTATATTGTTCAATGTACTAATCCCTTTGCTCGCGTTCCCAGGTTGAAGGTATTTTAGTTGCAACCAATGTGTACTCAACCCCCTTTGAACCTGTATGTGGACAATGCTACTCCGCTGCTTCTGCCTCCACTTTGATAAATGATGATATGATTGATTGTCTGCGATGCGGTGAAAAATGTCCATATATATATGGACATTGCGTCAACGCTGTTATCCGAACTGTGGGAAACACAACCGTGCATTGTATGGTTAGGCAGTCTCTATTAAAAAGTGTGCTTCCTAAGTTGGCAGAGTTGTCATATGAAACGTATCTATAGAAAAAGGCAAGCAGTGTCTACATGCTGCAGGAGCTTCAAATACATATCAAATTCACCTTAAATGAGGACAATGAAATTTTTCATATCGGCTGAAGAATGGGAAAAAAAATATATATATCAAACTTTGGCAGGAAACGAAAATACCTCTTGTGTCTCTGTAATATTTGTTCAACATCTAGATGAATGTTCGTTGGACTTGGCTAGTTGGGATTGCACGCACATAAGATTACCATGGCAGCAATCCCCATATATCCCATGTCCCTGGTTATTTTCTACTGGAAACATATACCAGATGCAAGAGAAAACGAATGCGGCGACGTCTTTTCTTTGTATATCAAATTGTTTGGTGCAAAGGTCGATGGGTTCTACTCTATGGAACCTTTTGGGAACTTGCTTGCGACCTATTTGAAGTATGGTTGGTTCTTGGTTATGTGCTTTGTCTGTCAATTTGTATACCGCGGAACTCCAACTGTTCTTTGGAGGACACATCACAATATAATTGAATTTTTTAGCCAACTGGCTCGCAGATCCGCCTGATAATTTCTATGGCGCTGTGACGCAAATGTACTATGTGGCTTGCTTTAGCAGATTTCCTTGATCGATGAACTTGGTCAAATTATTGTTCTGAAATGATTTGAAATCAACGAATATATAGTGTGCGAAGTGCAACTATCCTATCATATGAACAAGAGGCTCTTAAAATTCAAATTGGTTGTTGTTTTGACATTTTTGCTTTTTCGATGAACTTGGTAAAGTTAATATCCTGGAATAACTTGAAATCAACAAATATATACTGTGCAGAGTGCAATTGTGCTATCATATGAACAAGAGGCCCTTAAAATTCAAATTGGTCCTTGTTATGCTTGCGGTGATAGAATTAAAAAAAAACTTTCCTTTGTTTCCTTCATTTTTTTGAAAATAAGCTATTTAACATCCTTTAATAATTTAATGTAATTCACTTGTACAATATCAATAGTTAATATTAATAATTCAGTATTTGAAAATAATGTTTTTAGATAAAGTTAGATAGGATGACCGTCCCTAAACAATTGCAATCTTGAACCCGCCAGTCGTGGAGTCCGCAAGTCCGCCTGTCAATTTGTATATCGCGGAAGTCTGGGTGGTATTTGCAGGACACTGAACAAAAGAGGCTCAATTTTCATCCCGCCAGGCCGAGAACCCGTGATCCAAAAAGTGCCTAAGTATGAAATGAGGGATCCACATATGCTCTATAAAATCTCTTGTCCATACTTTCTAAAAGTACATGTTTACTATGTATTGCTCGCTTGTCGGAAAACTTTTATATCAGTCACCCGACCAAATTGTACAAACTTTCTCGTCTAATTAAATTCTGCAATATCAATAATTAATATTAATAATTTAGTATTGAAAATAGTGTTTTTAGATGTGTTAGATAGTTGATAGGGATTACCATCTGTAAACAATGGCAAACTTGAACTCGCCAGCCCTCATGTCCATTTGTCAATTTGTATATCGCGGAACTCAGAGTGCTATTTGGAGGACACGGAACAATGAAAGTGAAATGTTGAGCCAACCAGCCCGCAGCTCCGCTTGTCAATTTGTATATCGCGGAATTGTGGGTGGTATTTGTAGAGCGCGGAACAATAGAGGCCCAATTTTCAGCCCGACAACCTGAGAGCCCCCGATAAAAAAAATGGCTAAATATGGAATTAATACGGGATCACTACGGGACAATAAAAGTGTAATGTTCAACCAACTAGCCCGCAAGCCCGCCTGTCAATTTGTATATCGTGGAAGTCTGGGTGCTATTTGTAGGACACAGAACAATAGAACCTCAATTTTCAGCCCGCCAGGCCGCGAACCCACGATCCAAAAAGTGCCCAAGTATGGAATGAGGAATCTGCATATGCTCTATAAAATCTCATGTCCATACTTTATAAAAGTACATGTTTACTATGTATTGCTCGTTTGTCGAAATACTTTTATATCACTCGCCTGACTAGATTGTACAAACTTTCTCGTCTAATTAAATTCTGCAATATCAATATTTAACAACAATAATTTACCTCGAGTCCATCTGTCAATTTGTATATCGTGGAACTCCAAGTGCTATTTGGAGCACACGAAACAATAAAAGTGCAATGTTGAGCCAGCGAGCCCGCAGCCCGAGAGCCCCCGATCAAAAAAATGGCTAAATATGGAATTAATACGGGATCACTACGGGACTATAAAAGTGCAATGTTCAGCCAACCAACCCGCAAGTCCGCCTATCAATTTGTATATCGCGGAAGTCTGGATGCTATTTATAGGACATAGAACAATAGAACCTCAATTTTCATCCCACCAGGCCACGAACCCGCCATCAAAAAAATGCCTAAGTATGGAATGAGGAATCCGCATATGCTCTATAAAATCTCATGTCCATACTTTATAAAAGTACATGTTTACTATGTATTTCTCGTTTGTCAGAATACTTTTATATCACTCGCCCGACCAGATTGTACAAACTTTCTCGTTTAATTAAATTCTGCAATATCAATATTTAACAGTAATAATTTACCTCGAGTCCTTCTGTCAATCTATATATCGCAGAACTCCAAGTGCTATTTGGAGCACATGGAACAATAAAAGTGCAATGTTGAGGCAACCAACCTACAGGTACGCTTGTCAATTTGTATATCACTGAATTGTGGGTGCTATTTGTGGAGCGCGGAACAATAGAGGCCCAATTTTCAGCCCGCTAGCCCGCTAGCCCGAGAGCCCCCGATCCAAAAAAATGGCTATATATGGAATTAACACGGAATCTCTACGGGACAATAAAAGTGCATTGTTGAGCCAACCACCCCGCAAGTCCGCCTGTCAATTTGTATATCGCGGAAGTGTGGGTGCTATTTGTAGAACACGGAACAATAGAGGTTCAATTTTCAGCCCGCCAGGTTGAGAACCCGTGATCCAAAAAGTGCCAAAGTATGGAATGAGGGATCCACATATGTTCTATAAAATCTCATGTCCATACTTTATAAAAGCACATGTTTACTATGTATTGTTGATTGTCGAAAAACTTTTATATCAGTCGCCCCACCAAAATGGACAAACTTTGTCGTCTAATTAAATTTTGCAATATCAATATGCAATATTAATAATTTAGTATTGAAAATACTATTTTTAGATATGTTAAATAGTTGATAGGGATTGCCATCCATAAAAAATGACAAATTTGATCTCGCCATCCCTCGAGTCCATCTGTCAAGCTACATATCACGAAACTTTGACTGCTATTTGGAGGACACAAAACAATGAAAGTGCAATGTTCAGCCAGCCAGCCCGAGAGCCCCCTATCAAAAAAAGTGGCTAAATATGGAATTAATACAGGATCGCTATGGGACAATAAAAAACCAATGTTTATCCAAGCAACCCGCAAGTCCTCCTGTCAATTTGTATATCGCGGAAGTCTAGGCGCTATTTGTAGGACATGAAACAATAGAGACTCAATTATCAGCCCGCCAGGCCGCGAACCCGCGATCCAAAAAGTGCCTAAGTATGGAATGAGGGATCTGCATATGCTCTATAAAATCTCACTTCCATACTTTATATATAGACTCATGTTCGCAAGTCCACCTATCAATTTTTATATCGCGGAAGTCTGGGTGCTATTTGTAAAACACAGAACACTAGAGAGTCAATTTTCAGCCCTCCAAGCCGCGAACCCGCGATCCAAAAAGTGCCTAGGTATGGAATAAGGGATCCACATATGCTCTATAAAATCTCATGTCCATACTTTATAAAAGTACATGTTTACTATATATTGCTCGTTTGTCAGAATACTTTTATATCACTCGGACGACCAGATTGCACAAACTTTCTCGTCTAATTAAATTATGCAATATCAATATTTAACAATAATAATTTACCGCAAGTCCGCTTCTGAATTTGTATATCGTGGAATTGTGGGTGCTATTTGTAGAGCACATAACAATAAAGGGTCAATTTTTTGCCTGCCAGCCCGAGAGCCCCCGATTCAAAAAAGTGGCTAAATATGGAATTAATACGGAATCACTACAGGAGAATAAAAGTGCAATGTTGAACCAACCAACCCGCAAGTCCGCCTGTCAATTTGTATATCGCGGAAGTGTGGGTGCTATTTGTAGGACAGAGAATAATAGAGGCTCAATGTTCAGCCCACCAGGTCGAGAACCCGTAATCGAAAAAGTGCCTAAGTATGGAATGAGGTATTCGCATATGCTCTATAAAATCTCATGTCCATACTTTATAAAAGTACATGTTTACTATGTATTGCTCGTTTGTCGGAAAACTTTAAAAAAACTCTCCCGACCAGATTGTACAAACTTTCTCGTCTAATAAAATTCTGCAATATGAATATGTAATATTAATAATTTAGTATTGAAAATAATGTTTTTAGATAGTTTCACTGTAAAGAAATGATATGTTGATGCTCCCAGAGATATATTTCAAGCCAAAAAATTATTGATTAAAATCTTTGGGAACCAGGTCCAAAAATCTCGCTGTTGCAAGGCATTTTTCTACTAGTCATCTCCTTTCGCCCATAATGGACTAATTTGGGCCTCTAGAATTGCACGTGCAAGCTCTGCTCCTGAATTTTTTTGGAGTATGCAGAGGTGGTTTCAGCTACAGGCTATTCCATTTTCCCTGATTCATTGAGGAAAAAACTGTAAGGATCTTGCATACTGCGGATCCTGTGCTTGTGTTTTTCACAGATACGTTCAATGTTTTGTCCCGAAGAACTAGGTCCAATTTCTAAGGATAGATGTACAATACTCGATGTTTTTCTTGTTTTTTTTAAATTGATTTTCTATTAAAAAATATTTTCCTTCAACTCTTCGTTGCTGCCTCTTTTCTGGATTTAATGCATATTCTCATTGACATGGTTCAGTGCTCTTGTACTTCTTCGATATTGTGTTTACTTAGGTTATTTTTTCTAAGATGGAACATCTAACAATTATATGCCAATGTACTGTGTGAAGCCAACAACTTTTTATGCAAACAAAAAATGGATTACACAGTTTCAAACCAACGTTCAATTACATTCGTAAAGCAGATAGAACATAACAATACCAATGTACAATGTTGCAACAAAATCGTTATTCTTGTTTCTAGACATGCAATTACTAAGTTTTAATGCTAACAACCCATAATGCAAGAAGTTTGATACTTGAGTTAATATGTTGCAGTCATGGAAGAATGTATCAAGAACACAGTTAGACCCACACGTTCCAATAAAATCTAATCTTCAACAAAGCATTTGCTGGCAATTAGTAGAAAATGAAGTTTAGTAGTTAAGTTAATATGTTACAGTCATGGAAGAATGTATCAAGAACATATTTACACACACACGTTGCAATAAAATCTAATCTTCAACAATGCATTTGCTGACAATTAGTAGAAAATCATGGTTTTGCAACAATGGGGCTTCTTTGAAACCAATTTGCGCTTACGAAAACTGCCTTCCGCCTTTCTATTTTCCCACTCTTTTATTCCCTCTAGTTTCTCTTCCTGGTTACTTAATCGTTTTTTTCCTGAAAATGCCTTGCTTTGCAACTTCGCAGATTCACACGTTTCCAACGACCGCTTCCCCTTTCTTTAAATTGACCCTCTATTGTTCTGTGTCCTACAACTGGAACCCATAGTTCCGCGATATACAAATTTATAGGCGGACTTGCGTGTTGATTGGGTCAACATTGCACTTCTACTTTTCCGTGACCTCCAAACAACATTCGGAGCTCCGCAATATACAAATTGATAGACGGGCTCCAGGGCTGGGGGGCTCAAGATTTCCTTTCTTTAGGGATGGAAAAGTATACCACATTTGCGGCACAACAACTATATTAAAGGGCAAACCATTTCCTCTATAGTTCCGTGTCCTGCAAACAACACCCACAGTTCCATAATATACAAATTGACAGACGAAGCATACAAACAAGAACCAAGTAAACTCGCAGATCGTGTTCCTGGTTGCTGTTTTCTGTTCCCACTAGCTTGGCAATTCTTTCGAAACAACTGCACTCGTGCTCTTTTATCACGACACCAACTGAACGCTTCCCCATTCCATATCCAGAAACTTCTCCGACCGCAAATTCCCGGTAGGCAGGCTCTAGATTGGACTTTTATGTTTACATGGCCTGCAAACACTACCGTCACTTCCGTGATATACAAATTTGCAACTGGCCTTCGATCATACCCTCTTCCGTATTACGGTCCACCTATCATGCCCTGTTCCGTGGTATACATTTTGAATTGAAAACTTCCGAGAAATACAATTTAACCGTCGGGTCCTCGTATATTTTGTGGAACTATTGTCACCCCATTTTGAAGCCCGTCTGTCCACTTTCCATACTTCGCCATTTGTTCAAATTTCTTTTGTGAATCGTCGATTTGGCGGGTTGAAGAAATATTCAGTTCATAGTCGTTGTTTCCTGTGCCCGTGCCCCTTTGCAATTAACAATTGGCAATTATATATAAGATCTTATTGCTATGCATGCAATTAGCAATTTCCCTATTCCATACTTATCCACTTTGCCAGAATTCTGCAAATATACAAACTGGATGCTCAACTGCCCCATCATGATCTCTTCCGTTTTACACATTTTGCACTAAAAAATTCCGATACATGAAATTTGACCGTGCAACACTCGACTGTCCTGACTATCCCCGTAACCCTTTTTTGAATCTCGTCCGACCACTTTTCAGAACTTGCCATTCTTTCCTTGCTCTCCGCCATCTCCGTCACCTTCGCACTTGTCTATAATAAAATAATTTATTTTTATTTTTTATATATATACATATCTTGTTTCTAAATATGGAATTACTGGCATTTAATTATAACAGGTCATCATGTAGAAACCGTATAGATTGTCATTCATGGGTGAAAGGCTCGAGGACATCTCATATTGATGTGCATTAAACCAAAATTTGCGAGGGGATTATATTATCCCTTCCGAGTGTTCATTTCAAAATCATGAAATCCCGTTTGCATGTTGTGGCCTTCACATGTTCATGAAACCTCCAATCCTTAATTGCGCTTCGCCATACCCGCCACCTTCGCATTTCTAAATATGCAATAAATAAGATTTACTGCTAACAACTCATCATGCACCACCAATACAGATTGTCATTAATCAACGAAAGGCTCGAGGAAATTTCCCATTCATAAGCATTTAATCAAGATTTAGCGAAGAGTTACATTATCGGCTCTAACTGTTCATTTAAACCATCATCTGCAACAAAGCAACATTCTCATAAACCTATGGCATCAACTCGACAACAATTCTGTGGAGATACAGTGAACACCTTCAAGTGCGAGGACCAGAACTTCCAGTGGTCCAGGGCATATTCTTATTACTAAACCTCTGCTGCAGAGAACCAAGTAATTTGGACCTCCGGGATTGCTCATGCAGGCTGTGTCCCTGAGGTTTTTGACTGTAAGGACCTGGTCTCTTGGTGCACCGATAAATTTATTGCAGAGAAAAGAATTATTCCACTGCGAGACCACTCTTCTATTTCTTTGTCACCTTAGGTCTTCCGCCAGATGCTGAAATTGCCGGAGCCAACATTGACGATCAGAGGAGAAGATTGCAAACAGTTCCTAGCAAAGCATAATAATTGATTGGACCTCTTGCCCCTTTTTTTGGAAAACCTGCTTCTAGTTCCTGGAGATATTACAAGCATGCAGGTTAGTACATTTAGAAATCCATTTCGTGAAATTGCCTGGCTGTTTACAAGAATAATGGGACAGGAGTCCACAACAACTGTTTCCCGCATGGCTCTTTATATTTTGTATTTCATAGTCAACGAACAAGCCATTTTTGATTGGGGCAGGTTAATTTCCCATGAAATCTATTCCCAATTGTCAAGCTACAAAAGGGAAAATAAATTTTATATGTCATCCTATTTAGTTTTTGCAATAGCGCATTTCTGTCGCTTTCCACAACTGTGTCTGTCCAAGAATGTCAACTGTGAATTCCACCCAGTAACGTTTTGGTACCAGGCCTTGTGGAAGCACAAGGATTCCCACTATTTTTATGAGGTTTTTAATGGCTTCCTGTATGTTTTCAAAGTTTTGTTGTTAGGAGAAGATGCTCCCCACATATTTGAACAGACAACTAGTTTTTTGGACAAGAAGGGGACACTCAAACGTTTGGGTAATTACACTGTCATAAGAATTTTTGGCTCCACGGAACAACCTGCTCTCCTTCCATGTCACATTACAGACAAAATGTTTGCTGCAGAAGTAGCACTTCAATACAACTATTGGTTCCATCTATTCCAAAGGAAGAAAAAAAACAGTTCATTCCTCTGCCTTGGAAAATAGGGGAGTTCGTGTTGAAAAACATCAACAAAATTGACGATTTCACAACACATTCTAGCATCTTCAACCTGAGATATGATGAAATCATAAGAGGGTTCGACCCCTATGATATTTTTAGACAACATTTACAAACACTTGGCCTTGACGATTGTTTTGTAAAAAAACACCTGCCCAAAAACAGAGACAACGACGACAACGGTCCTGCTTCTGATGCCGATGACGTAGAGACAGTGCAAAGCTGCACTAAATTGTACATGCAACAGGGGAAATGCCCTAGTGACAAGAGTGTTCAATCCGCAAATACCACTCCAAAAAGTACAACATCCCAGAGCATCGCTCCAACGGCCCACCACAACAACAAAGAAACCCAGAGTTCTTCAAACGGAGGAGGAGATAATGACCCTCCTTACTCTAAAATTGATAGTTCTCACAAGCTTCCAGTAGAGAAGAAGAGAAAAGAAA
This sequence comes from Picea sitchensis, assembly GCA_010110895.2. Classification (NCBI taxonomy): domain Eukaryota; kingdom Viridiplantae; phylum Streptophyta; class Pinopsida; order Pinales; family Pinaceae; genus Picea; species Picea sitchensis. The sequence goes on from SNQJ01S0070573.1 coordinate 31,892, forward strand.
ATGTAGGGCAGGCGGAAGAGCTAGAAATTCAGAGTGAGAACATGGAACTTGACACTAATCTGGATAGCATGATCCACTTCCTTGATCAGCCCGGAGACGCCATCTACCATAGCCATCCAATGGACATATTCGTTACCAAAAATTATGACGAAGATGAATCCTTCGTGTTCCAGAGCAGTGTTTTTGATAGTCGGTCCAAAAAATTGATAATTGAGAAAAAAAATGTTAAAAATAAGAAAGGAAAATCTCGTTCAGAGGTTTACATTGCCAACATGCGGCCGCCCCAAATCTGTCAACTTCACACCGCGACTGGAGAAGCACTTCATGATTCCATTGGAGGCATCGAGGCCGAGAATGCCAAACTGAAGGACTGAGTCAAGGAATTGGAAGACACTTTCATTCCTATGCCATTGCTTGTCAATCCTTTGCAATAGCCATGCCTGACACCCCTACACCCAATGTAAAAGCATCCTCCACCCTGCTCGCATCCTGTAAAGGATATGTGGAAAACAATATCAAAAAAAGAATGGAGCTGGTTACCGAGGCGTGGAAAATATCACAAACCATCACTTCCCTTGGAACCAGGGCACATAGCTTGCTTGAGCTTTTGCAAGCCAAGTTAAAAGATGAAGAAAATTTCTTTTTAAAAATGGTCATTCCTTTTGGCAAGATTGTCAACAATATGACAAAAACAAAAAGAAGAGAAGAAGATCTTCCATCCAAAAACCAGATTGCCCAATTGAATGCATGTTGGAAAGAAAAAGTGAAGAACCTGCATCTCATTGTTCAGTCATGTGAACAAGCCATATCGAAGAAAGATAAATTATTCACAAGGCTGTCAAATATAGACTTAGCCAGGAAAATCAACGACTTCCAAGACCACCACTTAATCGCAAACTCCTTGCCCTTAACCAGGCAAGAGTTCGATAAACAGGTTTCTATGTTTAAAGCCTTGTCTCCGGAAAAGTTTTACAACATCCTTCAATTTGATCAAGCTCACGTCCACGAATGGCTCGTGAAATATGCAGTATAGAATGAGGAAATTCATCAGGCTCTCTCTAATCTTTCTATCGACTTTCGGGAATTAGAAAATGATCTTTTCAACATAAAAATCCGGAATGAGATCAACGTCACCCCAATGAGAAGCTACATTGAAAATTGGCTCGAAAGGCAATTGAAACAGGCCACCGACGAAAGGCAATAGGTAGTTGCCAGCATTCCAACAGCCGTCGAGGACATCCTTGAAACCGCAATCGTCTGCGACATCAATAAAAGGACAACCGCAAGCAAATATCCAAAGGGCACATATGTACCCTCATTGTAATTTTACTAATCACATCCTGCTTTGTTTATCAACCCAATTATTCCAGTTTCTTAAATAGAGATGTATAGGCAAACACTTATACCTTTCCATTTATTTTTTTTTGCAGGTATTGCACTCTATCTTCTTTCCACAATCCTATTTCTTGTACATATTTCTCTAATGGTCGGTGGGAGCGCCAATCCTAGTCTACATGACAAACGCATTGAAATTTCGGTTTATATGTAACATACTTTAATTTTTTTGTATATTTCAAAATTTCCAGTAGTATGTAACAAACTTTTATTTTTTGACATATTTCAAATAAAAATGCATTTAAATTTTAGTATGTTACAGACTCTATTCTTATCTTTCACCAGTCTATATGACAAATGCATTTAATTTTTAATATGTTACAAGCTTTTATTCTTATCCTTCATCAGTCTATATGGCAAATGCATTTACTTTTTTATATGTTACAGAGTATTCTTTTTTTATATATTTCAAAATAAATGGTGCTCAACAATGCAAGTGTCATTTACTTATACCCCATGTTCAGAAATGCATTTAAATTTTTATATTTCTTATCTCCTTTGAATTTTGTGTCTTCATATATTTTTATCTTTCCCTGGTCCATATGGAAAATGCATTTAAATTTCCAAATTTGTTCTTCCACTATCAACAAATTTTTAGTTTGTTATATACTTTCAAAAAATATATGTTTGCTATATACTTTCAAAAAATAGATGGTGCTCTACCTGCCAAGCGTCATTTACTTTTGCCCCATGTTCCGTGATATACATGTTGCACACAACATTTCCGCGACATACATTTTGCACCGAACACTTCGTTTCATTTACAATTCGACCCCATTTTCCACAATTTTCTTTCTAACCTCGTTGGCAGGGACTGCGCTGCCACGCAACCTTGTTCATTAACTAGTTTAATGTATACAACCTTTTTGTTTTTTTTACTATTTTGATTTTAGCATGTTTTAACTACATCCTAATTTCTAATGAAAATATACAAAATTTCATCATTTAAATATTATCTATACTTTTCAAACTAACCTAGTTCATTAACTTCCTTACCTTTTAGTTAACTTTGCCTTATTTATTTTTCTTTCTGCTAAATTAAAAACAAAAGCATTTTCATTCTATTTTTTTGTGCTTTTCCTTTATTAATTTTAATTTTGTCAATACAAATGTATAAACTCCACATAAAAAGTTGTTAAATTTGTAAATAACATAAGAATCATGAAATCACATAAAAATTAAATATTGTCAAAAGGTTAAATTATAATGCAAAGGAATTCATGCTTGGACTATAGGTTAGGGTAAATTTGACTTAAATTTCAATGCGCATTCTTGTATGGGGCTTTAAGCCTAGGGTGATATTCCCGCTTCTTCTCGCCTAGCCCTGTAGGAGGTTGAAAATGTTGATGTTTGAGACTCTCTAGTCTTTTGGCGTCAACACACACCATTCATTTAATTATTTGGTTAACATAATAAGTTAGTGACATTTTTCCTTTTGGGGAAAAATGGTTGAAAGGCCATGTAACCAATAAACTCAATCTCGGGACTTATAAAATAATAAATATTAGAACCATGTTGTTGTATTAGCCATCATTTCTAAAACAAGTAATCTTAGTTGGTTATCAAATTGGGAAAATGGTTGAAAGACCATGTAACCAATAAACTCAATCTCGGGGCTTATAAAATATTAAATATTAGAACCATGTTGGTGTATTAGCCTTGATCATCTAAAAAACAAGTAAAATTAGTTGGTTATCAAATTACAAATAACCTTTGTGCCAATGGGAAGAATGCCTACTATGAATTTTATGATTTAATGGAACATTGACACAATTGCTCCTTCATAACTAATGATAATCTTGAGTGTTGGGTAGAACATTCAAAGGATAGAGTGCAACCTATTCCATTGACAGTGAATTTGAAAGAGTTAATTGGTGTTTTTTCTTAATCAATTGAATTTTAATTAAGCAATAATGTGTTTGTTGATTGACATATTATAGATCATATGTTTGTTTTGTTTATAACATTGATCGAGTGCAATTGTCTTTTCGCTCTTGGAATTTGTTTTGGCATTACAAAGCTAACAATAGAACCATCCTTTCATGCTTGTTGGACATTAGTGAGCAACAAAATTTGTACTCATAATTACAACAAAACCAAGCCTTGTACCAAGAAGCATAACCCTTTCCTATATGCTTTCTTGGTGATTAACAACAAACGAAATTTAACTTAAAGTGTTGATTGTAATTGCAGTTCAATTGGTTGTTTGTGTGCAAGTTACAATGGGAACAAAATCCTTGGAGTCATTTTGAGAACAAATATCTCTACATAACTCTGAGATTAGAGACTAGATCACATTTCCGTAGGGGATTCATGTGGGTGAGATGTGTGGGCTATAAGTCATGTGTTTATGGATCAATTGGTATCATAACAATTGAATCCTTGACCATGATGCAACTACCAATACTTTGAAGAGAAGCAAACCCAACATGGGTAAAGTGCAAAAGAGAGAAAGTTTGGAAGACATACAAGTCATCAATGCGCAGATTCAAGAAGAGAACAAGCACCTGAAGGAATATATGAAAATGTTTAACTGAATGACAACTGTTATCCCCATTTTGTGGATAACTAAGGAGATGATGTCTTGAGGCCCTCAGGTTGCAGATATAGAGTGTCGAGAGACTACATGACCGACAATACCCTTTGCACAGATGGAAAACCCACTCACCACCACAGATGGTCACCGGTTTATAGATGGCATCCACCACACCAGTTGGCTTCCGGAAGGCAGTGGGCCTTCATCCATGAGGTACAAGTCAATATTATGGTGAGCATCATTTCAATATCTAATCCATTTGATTATGTTGTATCTTAGATTTCTCTTGATTTCATGATATGTGCTTGGACATCATTCATTTTTCCTCGCTTCACCTTGGTAGTTGACATTGTGCCCTAGTAAGTGGTCTTCTTTGGAAATTGGTTTGCTACTAGGAAATACCTTAATGAGCTATCGTACCGTTCTCGACCATACTTACCATTTTCCATAATTATTCCCCTCCATTTTCTTATCTCTTGGGATTTTAGGGTGTATTGGCCCAAGAAGGGGTTGTCCCTCATTCTATGGGAAGAAGGGGCTAAATGCCCAGAGGGGTTGGTGTTGGGTAAACGATAAAAGCCTTATATGAACCTTCCATATGATTCACCCAGGGATCACCCAAGAAAGCTATGAAATTCCTATCTTTGAATAAAAAGGGGACCCATAATATAATAAATAAATGTTTGAAAGGTAGGTTGAAGGATAGGAGGTTTCATCACGAGCCGACATATCATGTCCATGGAGATCTAGTGGTATGACATTGTCATCATCTGGTCACCAAACCAAGGCAGTGACTCTCAGTTACATGGCTGAGAGAAAGGGGGTCCCATCACGATAGAATCGAGGACAATGGTTTCCAACAACAATGTTCTTGATCCGATTTCTCTCCTGACTCAGAAGATAGACCAAATGAATACTCAGTTTGATCAAGTGAGAAATCAACTTATGAGCTATATCACTATAGTGGAAAGAAATCAATTTGCTCCCAGACCTCAGTTTTCCAGATAACAGAGAGATGCTACCAGTTGAAAGCCAAGACCTCAACAAGAGGCAAAGGTCCTAGATACTTTGAAACCTGTTGGGACAGTTGATATAGAGTATTAGTGTCTCCCATTCCAAGAACCCCATAGGGAATATGATTTCCCCCGAAAATACGAAGATTATCCAGACGATATAAACTTCATGATTTTCAATCTCAACGATGAACAAGTTACTCAAGAACAGATCAATGAAGCGAGAAGAATAGGAGAAAGAGAGGGGAGAATCCAGGCCTTAAATAAACTAACAGATGATCATAAGAAGGAATTGAGGAGGAGGGAAATTCTAAACTATAGAAGAAAAAATGCTTCAGCCCCTCCATAACAACCTGATACTCCTCTTCCACCAGCTAGAAATGTGGCTCCACCACCTCCACCACCGGTATGTGAGTTTCCTCCTAATCCAACTCCCGCAGATGACATTCAATTGACTATGAAGGTCAATAGATGTTGCAAACATGTTTGGAAAACTAAATATGAAGGTCATAGTGACAGAGATGTGTAATATCCCTTCCATAAAAGGGGATTTTTGAGGATAATACAGGTGCCAGCTGAGAAGGAGGATCCTCCCATCGTATTAAAAACTATGTATCTCGATCGACCAAAAGACAAGAACCCACCTTTCTATCTCTCATTAGGCATGAATGGCCTCTGCTTGAATAACTGCATACTTGATTCAGGGGCCTCAAAAAATGTCATATGTTTGAAGGTAATGAAACAACTTGGTTTAAGGACAGCCCGACCTTATGGAAATGTTTGTGGTATTGATTCAATAAGAGTTAGGGTCTTGGGAGTATGTGAAGACATTGAAGTATTTTTGATAGAATTTCCACATATCAGCATCCTCATGGATATATTGGTGATCGATGTCCCTCATGCCTGGGGGATGCTCTTGTCAAGGATCTGGTTCTCATCCCTTGGAGGTTTCCTTAGTATGAACCTTACACATACATATATTCCCATGGGCGATGGCACGTATGCGATCCTGCATAATAGGGAAAAGAAATACACACATGTGATGAATCTGAGGGGGCCTTGTTGACCGCCCATTTAGCACCGGTGGTCAACTCATGTGCCATGAAGAGATGTATTGTCATATGCAGTATTATTGAAGATTCTTGGTTCTACAGGGCTATGTTTGGCCCAGCACTCATTTTTGTACTTGGAATTTCCGCACCCCTGTGTAGGTTAATAATGTAATAGGTCTGCATGAGTCATGTCTAGGTCAGTCACCTTGACATCGGTTCACTGGGAGAGTTCCTTTAAACGAGGGTTTTTTATCCTCAGGTTATCATTGGGACTTCCAGCCTTAATGATTTCCCTTGAGTTTTTCCCTCGCACTTTACATATGTCCTCCAAAGTGGTGAACGACATTGCAGTGGGCTTATGTTTTGGTAACTATATAGGAAATTCATTGTAAATGACCGTGCAAGACATCATAGAAAGTTTCGCGGAATTCCGTCGAGTCTAGGTTAGTTTTTTTTAATTAATTAATTTTTAATTAAATTTCCCTAAGTTTGGAGGTTTAATTATTTAATTAATTAATTATTTTTGAGCAAATATTGTAAAAACTGGATCCTTGGACTTTTGATAGGGGTATTGGTGCTCAAAAGAAATGGAATAGCACCTCCTACATCCTTGGACCAAGTTTCAGCTCGGTCGGACAACTTTAGCCATGGGTTAGTCCACCTAGAGTGTCAGTCAGTCTATAACAACAATTTTAATTGCTAAAGTCTAAACATGGC
>SNQJ01S0070574.1:0-12940 GCA_010110895.2 Picea sitchensis
AGTGCATTTATTTTGTGAAATTGTAGTGAAACCTACACATAGAATCTAGCTAACAATAATGAACATGAAACTTACAAAGTTGATAGAAGAAGAGAAGAAATGGAGAGAAAGAATGAAAGAATTGTATTCCACTCTAATCCACACTCAAAGAGTGAATGATTTACAATAGATATAAGCTACATTCTCAAACTAATGTGCCATAGTAGTCTTCTAGAGAGATGTAGGCATACACTGATAGAAAATTGAGTGAACTGCCACCTTGTTGGCATAGGGTTAGAACCAGGATTCAACGCTTCAAATACACACCAACAAAACATTAACTACCGGCCCTTTCAAAAACACCTGGGAAGCAGATGAAGTCTCACCCGAGGTAGAGGCAGGGGTGGTTGCAGAACTCAAATGTCTGTAACCTAGCTGGGACACAGATATGTGATTCCACCACTCTAACAGAGCACTTACCAGTTAGCATTCATCAGTATTTAACCCTTATTCACATCACAGATTCAAGCCCTAATTACATAACAACGCAGTAACCAGATCTAACACATCTAAGCACTTAGCATATGGAAAGAGATCAGATCTAGCATTCATTCACATCACTAAGCATTTAATCTATCATACCGGATTCATCTAAACATTCATTACTACACTAAGCTTAAATTATATGAACGATATAAACACCATAATTCACAAAGAAATCATAACACAGGTATACGTGGTTCACCCCAGCGTGGGGGTATGTACACCAACTCGTCTCTTATTTATTATCTTCTCTCAATCTTCTACAAGAACAGAGCCACAAGAACCCACTCCTCATACGACAGGAGATCTGCGTCCACCTCACTAGATCCTCCTTCCTCGAGCTAGGTTTAAGCACAAAGCCCTCTTACAATCACTTGCACTTAGCTCTGCAAGTCTTAACACATAGTATGCACAAAGCCTCTAGCTTCGCACTAAGTCGATTCTACTAGGTCTCTTCACTTAGCACACTAGCCCCTCTTACATCGCCTAGATTTCTATTTATACATTAAAAAAATGGCCTAAACATGGGTAAACACATGGGCCGACATCCCATACCCGTTACATAAACCCTAATCCCAAAACTTCCCTAAAAAGGGGTCGAGATCCCGTGATCTCTGCTTCAACTTGTGCTTCGCCTTCGACCAGTCTGTTGAAGTCCCAAAAGAGGTCAAACGTGACCAAGGTTCTCCAAAAATTGGTTGAGGGCCAACAGGCCCCCAACACTCACCTATGACACGTCCCGAGTCACTCTGCTATGGGTAAATCTGCCTCAAATGCCTCGAGCTTGGCTCGAGCTGTTTCAACCTGTTGCTTCACCAGGGCCTCCTGCTCGATGAACTCCTGAATAACTGCCTCGGTCACAGGCCCTTCCAAGCGTTTTTTGACTATAGTGACTACTTGTATACCCTTCAGGAGGTACGTAGTGATGACTGTTTAGTTGAAGTCCCTCGAGACACTGTCACAACTCACCACACCAACCAGGGGTGGGATGTAGTTGGGCATGATGTATGGGATTAAATTTTCATTCACCAGGTCATCACGATGCTTGGTTCTTTTCTCGATCGCAAATTGGGATGGTCCAGATCCATGAGCAGTCGACGGGGAGGCTTGCACTCCTCTCGTTGATGAGGCTTGGATGCCTGCGGACATCACCTTATCGGCCACGAGGTCTATTAGAATCTCTTCGATGGATTTTTCTGCTGCGCTAATTTCGTCTAACATGCACACTCGAGATATGATATCTCAGGTCGGTGAAAAATACTCAATGTAAAAAAATGTATGGAGAGGTCTCCCTGATCACTGCGTGAAATCAACTAGTTCTCTGTGGGCTCAGATAATCACAATGGGTAAAAAGTGTTCTCAATGCAATTCTTGACAGGATAAATAGATATTATCGTAACGAAATCTTCCAACAGGAAGGAATGCCTCAATCAATGTAGTTACATCCATTATGGCACAGTCCCAATGGTCCAAGGATGAAAATTCGGGCAATAATTGGGTTTCTAGTTGTTCTGGAGCATCGTTATGATGGTCATAATGCCTCCAACAGTCATATTGTTCTGTCATGGCGAAGTGTCAATCTGTGTTGTACTGATATTCCGACGAAGTTTGAGTTCTGGAAACCTTCCTTCTGCTAAGTCTTCTTTGGAACTTCTTGCAATTTTTCTAAATTTTCTCTCTTCTTACTAAGCTTTATGGCCTTCTTTCCTGTGATCTGAATCACAGGTTTCCTCTTTCCATTATCGTTCTTATCTCCTCTTGGCTTGATAACTTCGCACTGTGGGGGGTCTTTCATAGGGTTCAAGGGTAATACTTCTTCTCTTTCTGGGGTAGGTGCTCTACTCTTTTGTACAGACAAGTGTCTCCATTCTTCTTGTGTCCTTTCAACTTCGACGTCCATATCTTTGGTCCTTAGTAGCTTCGAATAGTTCTCTTGTTCTTCCAGTAAGTGCGTTATTCTCCTAGCCATGAAATCTCTTAGTTCTTGCTTTTTCTGTTCTAGATCCTCTTCTTCTGGTTTCCTTCGTATTTGATCTTTCTCAATCCAGGTTTTTCCTAGAAAGATAGAAAATGGGGTGTTGTTCTCAACAAATTTAACGATCTCAAATTCTTCTTCTGTCGATGTTCCATGAGCACTCATAGATGTTTGGGTAAGTCTTCCACATAGGGTTATCATCTTTCCTCTAAATAATCATATTCCTCCTAATGAAGGAACCATAGGAGGCTTTCCCAAAATTTCCCAAGTTCTTTCTATCATGATATTCACCTGTGTTTCCTCATCCAGAACACAGTCTATGTCGAAGTCTCCTATTATTGTTTCTATGTACTCTTTCTCTTTTAAGACCTCTAATAAGTTCATATCTTTGTGATCATTCATGGTTTCTTTCATCTACAATAATACGATCTCTAATTCTTTCTGGGGTTCTATCATATCCTTAGTTTATTGGCTTGTCTCACAGTTTTCTTGTCTCATATTTATCTTTTCAACTTTTGCAATCATTCTAGGGAAATAAAAAACTTCATGGTCCATAGATTTAAAACAAAGACAACTAGGACCTCTACAAGGGCATTCCATAGCAAGATGTCTCGGTCTTCTGCAACTATAGAAAAGAGTTAATCTTCTCTTTCTTTTAAACGATCTTGAACCTTTCCTGTATTGCGCACTTTGATCACAGTAACTAACCTGCAAAAAATTATTTCTAGGATCCTGCATTCATTTGTTAGTCCAAACATTCTTTTTGTGCATAGGGATAACATATATTTCACTAGTTCTATAAGATCTACTCATATCAAATCTTCTTTCTTCTAGCCGTACCCTAGTTTTCAGACTAGGACAAAATTTATCAAACATACCTAGATTCATTCTTTCGAAACAAAATTTTTTGCTTATCTTTCCTTTCTCAAAGCACAAATCTTTAAGATCTTACCTCTTTTCTTCAAATAAGACTTATCTTCTTAGCACAGATCTTTGCAAGTTAAGTAGACTACTATGCACTAAAGTAGCATATCTATGCACAAAGATTTCTCTTTTCTTTTGTTCTCAACAATCACAGTTTCAGGTCCCGACAACAGAACCATTTGTTGGCACAGGGGAAGACCCAAGGTTCAAAACTTCAACAACGCACCAACAAAACCCTAACTACTGACCCTTTTGGCAACACCTGCGAAGCAGATGAAGTCTCACTCGAGGTAAAGGAAGGGGTGGTTGTAGGACTCAAATGTCTGCAACCTAGCTGGGACACAGATATGTGATTACACCACTCTAACACAACACTTATCAGTTAGCATTCATCATTATTTAACCCTTATTGACATCGCATATTCAAGCCCTAATTACATAACAACGTAGTAACCAGATCTAACACATCTAAGCAATTAGCATATGGAAAGAGATCAGATCTAGCATTCGTTCACATCACTAAGCATTTAATCTATCATACCAGATTCATCTAAACATTCATTACTGCACTAAGCTTAAATTATATGAACGATATAAAAACCATAATGCACAAATCAACCATAACACAGGATATACATGGTTCACCCCAGCATGGGGATACGTCCACCAACTCTTCTCTTCTTTATCATCTTCTCTCAATCTTCTACAAGAACAGAGCCACAAAAACCCACTCCTCATAATACATGAGATCTGCATGCACCTCACCAGATCCTCCTTCCCCGAGATAGGTTTAAGCACAAATCTCTCTTACAATCACTTGCACTTAGCTCTCCAAGTCTTAACACATATTATGCACAAAGCCTCTAGCTTCGCACTAAGCTGATTCTACTAGGTATCTTCACTTCACACACTGGCCCCTCTTACATTGCCTAGATTTCTATTTATACATTACAAAATGGGCCTAAACATGGGTAAACCCATGGGTTGACATCCCATACCTGTTACATAAACCCTAATCCCAAAACTTCCCTAAAAAGGGGCCAAGATCCCGTGATCTCCACTTCGACTTGCACTCTGCCTTCGACTAGCCTGTCGAAGTCCCAAAAGAGGTCAAACATGACCAAGGTTCTCCAAAACTTGGTCGAGGGCCAACACACCTAGTCCTATTTAACTAGCCATGCAAACATCAATTAACTAGTCTAGACAAGTGGAGTGGAGAGAATTTCAAGTATGCACATATGTTGCAGCTTCCTCACCTCATGCATGTCAAGTGTGCCCTCTTGATGATGATCCCAAGGTGAGTGTTCCCTCCTAGTGATGATCCCAAGGTGATGAAGATGTAAATGTATGAACATATCTGATGAAATGAATGCACCAATGAGATGTCGATATCTATCCACTTGCTCCAATTGGAAGGAAGAAGATCAAAATCTCCTTCATTCATGGTCATTTTCCAATATGGATTCTCTTCAGCCTCTGCATAGGCCTAAGGTTCAAATGCCATAACCATGTAGCAATGCATGGAAATTATTGGTTCTATGGCTATGAGAGTATGTAGAGCCCCCTCAAATTGGGATCATTCCCTTCTAGGATTGATAGGATCATCAACTACTAACAGGATGGACTGTGCCCATTTGGGTCTTGGTTCTAGATCAACACTTGAATTCTCATGTATTTCATAATCTAATTTGGAAATCATATCTAAGTGGAAGGGTGCATCATATTTAAATCCACTTTAGAAGGAAGCCAAGAAGCTTATTCTTCCGGTGGCTTTTCTATGGGATTTGTGTTGGAATTCTTCGGCATACATTCTTCATACTTTTCCTTTATCCCAAATAGGACCTTCAATTTGGTCCATACTTTGTCTGGAGTTAAGAGTGATGCAACATGGAATTGTATTTCAGAAAAAATAGACAAGAAGATAAGTTCGAAAGGAATATTTTGTCTATTGAGAAAATTATATTTCCCATCGACAGAAGTGGGATATGTTTTGTTTTCATAGTTATTTGATAAAAGCCTCTACTTCTAAAAAGAAGAAGAATCTTTGGCTTCCATTCGAGGTAGTTGTATGGCGTAAGAAATGTTGGTGGTGGAAATTCCATTCTTTGCATTTGCTTCAATATTTTGTACTTGCAAATGATTTTTTGTGAGCCTTCTTCTTAGCACTTGTGGGCTTTGATATCATGTGAAATTGTACTAAACCCTGCATAAATAATCTAGCTAGCAACAATGAACATGAAACTTGCAAAGTTGAGAGAAGAAGAGAATAGTTGGAGATAAAGAATGAAAGAATTGTATTCCACTCTAATCCAGACTCAAAATGTGAACAATTTACAATAGATATAAGTTACATGCTCAAACTAATACATCATAGTATTCTTCTAGAGAGATGTAGACATACACTGACAAAACCTAAGTGAGCTACCACCTAGTCCTAATTAACCGACCATGCAGTCATCAATTAACTAGTATAGATGAGTGGAGTGGACATAAACTCATGCACGGACATGTGGTGCACCCTCCTCGCCTCATGCATTTCAAGTGCTCCCTCCTGGTGATGATCCCAAGGTGTGTGCACCCTCTTGGTGATGATCCCAAGGTGAGCATGCAACACTTGATGATAATACTGAAGTTGTCATGCAAGACTTCACTCCACTAGTCTCACTGACATACAATTGAGTAATGAATGAAGAGGAGGTGGCACCCTCATCTAGGGGAGAATATTCTCATTCAGGGGATACTATTCTCATCCAGGGGAAGATTGTCTCAAACCAGGTCCTCAACATACACTAATGAACTTAAGAAGACAAATACTAAGTGGGTGTGTAATATCTCCAATAGATTTGGGAGATACTACACTTCAAAATGAACAAGTTGTATTTATATAAATAAGTATTATGTGAACGTGTCAATAATCCTATGGTAAAGGTGAATGTGAAATACTTCAAATATTAAAATTTAACATGGAATGAATAATAATTAGAAATAGAAAAAACATAAGTCAAAACACTTGAAATAATATAAAGAAAAACAAAATGAATCTTATTAGAATGTGAATATAATAAACATATGTAGTTTGATGCAAATATACTATGTGCACATATTATCAATGGAAATTATATAATGAGATATATATTATCAAACTCAATTCTATTTTTTAAGTAATTGCATGGGAGCACAACCATTATAGCTTCATTTTAAGTAGCTACCTTCCATATGCAAAACTTTTCTAAATTTTTTTTTAAAAAGATTTCCACTTTAATCGATTTGATCCCATCACTGCACCATGAATCCAGTATTAAGATGAAGCTATACTAGTTTATTTTATTATATGCTTCCTCGATTTGATCCCATCACTGCACCATGAATCCAGTATTAAGATGAAGCTATACTAGTTTATTTTATTATATGTTTCCTCGATTTGATCCCATCAATGCACCATGAATCCAGTATTAAGATGAAGCTATACTAGTTTATTTTATTATATGCTTCCTGCATTTGGTATCTGCATCAAGTGGAACATGAAAAGGAAAGAAGATAGTAATGAAATGTCAAAAATGGTAATAATGTGGAAACATGCTTTCATCAGGTCTTCCCTCCATCATCACTCGATCTTTTTCTCCACCAGTTGGCGGGCTAGGTATCTGGTTGGGTATGTGAGGGCTAGGTCTCAATGTCGTTGGAGCAGTAGTGGGCAGTTAATTACTCTTATAATTACTTCATGGTTGCCAGAAATGCCTTCAAAATTTCTTTGAAGACAAAGCTTCTGTGGGAATGAAGTAAATTGGCCTGCATTGATATCGTACTGTTCAGATCTCACTGATATATATATATATATATTTTTGAGACTGACAACCGTGGACTTCGCCTTGAACATAATATTTATTAGTGCTGGAATTTGACTTAGGCAAGGCCACGGTCGGTTGATGGCGGCTTCGAAGAATATGATATTTGGCCAGATTTGAAGGCTCAAAGGGGATTATTAAATTCATATATTTCTGTATCGTAATCAAGCGATCGGGAATTCAGGCTGTTACTGTCATGAGTTAAGTAAGCTAAAGTTTGACTAAATCCTTCATATTTTAGTGCCAATTTAAAGTGGCCTGAGATCAATCAAACAAGTCAACAAATTTCAAGTATTTTCTTTCAGCTGGGTCGGTTACATATTAAAAAAAAATTAGAATACACTGTCCATTCCAAAGTTATTATGACCTAGCGTTGACAAACTGCTGTTCAAGGCTGTTTTCCAACACAGTACTTTTGGTACTGTGAATTTCCAGTCACTAAAGTATATTTTAATGAAATAGTAGGTCCCAAATCTTATAGTGGACAATATTTTGGCGGTCTTCAAGGATTTTATCGAGACAATTAGGTATACATTTTTGTTTTTTCTACAACGAATTTACTAAAATTTTGACCTATTACTTCTAATGCTCTGGTTTAGATTTCAACCACCAGTTAGATGAAGAGGCGGTGGATATCATGTATAAAGACTGGTTTCAAACTCTGATATCGTGTATAAAGATTGTGCGGACCTGATAGTAATAAGGTAAAATTTAGATTTTACTTTCAGATGAATTTTAATTAAAAAATTTAATATAAATTGGATTAATCTTTAATATTTCTACAAGAATTTTATATTTTGTCAATTACATAGTAATTCATGGAAATCAGAATTTTTTCAATTATAAAGTAGTTCAATTTTGTCAATTACATAGTAATTCATGGAAATTAGAATTTTATTGAAAATTCAAAAAAATAAAAAAAATCAACCAAGTTTTATTAATATTAATAAAATTTAGTCCCCGAGGTGTAGGACAGTCGGTGATGGAGTGTGTTGTTAAGCCACTCCGTGATGTTAAAGTCACCGGTTCGAAACCTGTGGGGACAAAAAATCCAACCATGTTAAGGGTTGGTGTGGCCTCAAACTCAAATAACGATACATTATGCAAACTTATAGCTTCAAACCTCAAAACTATTACAAGTTGTAGGATGGAGAAAGCATTATGCAAACTTATAGCTTCAAACCTCAAAACTATTACAAGTTGTAGGATGGAGAAAGCATTATAGAAACCTATAGTTATAGAGCTCAAACTCAAATAATGACACATTATGTAAACATATAGTTGTGAACCTCAAAACTACTCCAAGATGTACGATGGAAAATCATAAAAGAAGGAAACCCCACCTCGAAAAATAAAATAAAATAAACCTTATGAATCCCCTATGTTCCCCTTCTTATCACCTTAATAAAATAATAAATAGTGCATGCACTTTGTGAAGTAGGCCATGCAAATTCTTTTAATTTATATTTCCTAAAATGTCAAAAATGGATTCCTTTAAATTGACTTAATTATATTTCTATAAATATCATGGTCTTAGACATAAAATCTTGTCTAACTATCCACCTAAATGCACTTGTTAATCCCTATAATGACATGTCACCATACCACACAATAATTCCATTATATGTGCACCCTCTAACTATCCACCTAAATGCACTTGTTAATCCTTATAATGTCATGACACCATACCACACAATAATTCCATTATATGTGTACCCAACAACTTAGAAGACATGTAAATCAAGTCTAGCATAAAGTATAACATTATCTTTACTTTCATGACATGTATTATGAAATATGAAGCTTCACTAGTGAAGGGTTGAGAGTTGCTTCATAGAATTGTCCCCAATCCATGTGGAAAATGTTACAAACCCTTTCATGATCATGAGCTCTCAAAAAGGTATAGTGGAACTAATGAGCTTAGTGTAGAGAACCAAAACAAGCCCACAATATGTCATCTCATGGTATATGTTGACCATCACTATTAGCATAATGAAAATCAAATCAATAGCATTTTAACTAATCAACTCCTTAAAAACTTCATATCATACCTATATAAAGCATGAGAATCATGTAACTTAATAGCATCCCTACATCAATTCATTGTATTTACTACTCTAATTACTTTGGTTGTTCACACTATGTCATGAAACTAACAATTAAGTCACATATTTTCCTTTGACACATGTTTATATACATTTGTAATAATGAAGTCACATCCTTTCCTTTGGCACGTGTTTATATACATTTATAGTAATTAAGTCACATCCTTGACACATGTTTATAAACATTTATAATAGGAATTCAGAAAGGCATAATATCAATGAATTTAAACTAAAACAAAAAATTCAAGAACAAAGTTAGTTAATCGATTCTACTTATACTAAATTCATAGCTCATTAATTAAGCATGGGTAGATAGATTGGGTCATTACAACAAAATACAACAATGCTTCTCCTTACTAACATACACTCTCAAAACCAACCCAAGTATATCATAATATTGGCACAGGGGAAGACCCGGGGTTCAACGCTTCAATAGAGCACCAAAAAAACCCTAACTACCAGCCCTTTTGGCAACATGTGCGAAGCAGATGAAGTCTCACCCGAGGTAGAGGCACGGGGGGTTGTAAGACTCAGGTGTCTACAATCAAGCTGAGACACAGATATGTGATTACAACATTTGACAGAGCACTTATCCAATAACATGTGTTAGTTCTTGAACTTTATCCACATCGCAAGTTAAACCCTTATTATAGATTAGCGTAGTAGTAATAACGATTAAGCACATCCAATCATTTAGCACATAGCATCAACTCATATCTATCATTCATTCACATCATTAAGCACTAAGAAACAACATCAGATGCATTCATTATATGTTATAGTAACAACACTAAGAAAATAAGAATATAAACAACATCGACAACATCGCACAAAGCACATCAACACATGATATACGTGGTTCACCCCAGTGTGAAGCTACGCCCACCAAAACTTCTTCTTCTTTATTAGTATTCGATCTCCTTACATTCATTTTCCCTTGTGCACGAAGCCACAGAGCTCAGCTTCGCACTGGAAAAGTGATCTGCGCACAACACACTAGATCCACCTTCCTCAAAATCAGGTCAAGGCACAGAGCCAAATCCTTGATAGAACAAATCCTTACACAGTATGTCTGAACAAAGACTCTTACAATCACTTTCACTTAGCTCTGCAAGTATCAACACACAGTGTGCACAAAAGCCAACAACTTCTCTTTGCACTTAGCAACCTTTACATATTCTTGCACGAAGCCAACTTAGACAGGTTAGAACCTTTACTTACATCGCTTGGCTATCTATTTATACATTACAAAATGGCCTAAACATGGGTAAACCCATGGGTTGACATCCCATAACCATTACATAAACCCTAAAAAGCCCAAAAATCCCACAAAACAAGTGAGATCCTACGATCTCAGCTTCGCCTGGGCACTCCATCTTCGAACAGCCTGTCGAACTCCCAAAAGCACAACCAATGTTTCCTCAAAACTTGTTCAAGGGCCAACAGGCCCCCAACACTCATATTTGACTCATCTCGAGTCACTCAAATCCGGTCAGCACTGCTTCGAAGGCCTCGATCTTAGCTCGAGTTGCCTCGAATTGCTTCTTCGCCAGAGCCTCCTGCTCGGTGAACTCCTGAATTACTTTCTCAGTGACAGGCCCTTCCAGGCGTTGTTCCACTGTTGTAACTACTTGTTCTAGCTGTGAGCCTTTTCCTTCAATCTCTTCAAAAATCATGCAGGTTTCATCCTGCATCGACTGGAGCCTATGTGTAACCTCCATAACTTTGATCTGGATGGCAGTGACCTGCTGCTGGATTGCATGTTGTTTATGTGATATTTTCATCTTCTCGAATGCAGTAAGAAGCTTCATGTGTGCTTGCACAGTGGATTCCTATTGTTTTTCCTCCTGCAGTTGTGCCTCCAGTTTCCTCAGCTTCGGATCTTCTGCAAGGCGCTCATAGGTCTACGCACTTCGATCACTTAATTGTTTACACTCTAAGGCCAATGCCCTGATTCTTTCTACTGCATTCCTGACAGCCTTTTCCCTATGATCGTACACTTCTTGCGGAGTGCTCGGCACCACTTGGATCTCTAGGTCCATTACCCTTGCTTGAAGCTGTTGAATGGCCTCAGTGAGCTTCCCTACTTGCATCTTGATAGACTCTTCGTCCTCTTATGCCAAACCCGACACAAAGAAAAGTTCTTTAGTTACTTCCTCTTTGATCTCAATCTTATCTATGAGCAGTTGGTCTTTTTCTTTCTGCATCCTCTCTTTATCTTCCTCAAACATCGCCCTAATTTCATCCTTTTATTTCTACGCAATTCGAAGTTTCTCTAAGGCCTCCTCCTTTTCTTGCTTCATGGCTTTGGTGGCTTGTTCATTTTCTTCTTGGACTCGACGAAGTCGAGCCTCGGTTGCATCTTCTAATTTTCATAATTGAGCAGGCTCATCCCCCAATTCTACAATGTCCGACGACGAAGGCGCAGTAGGCACTGTGTAGCTCGAATGGATGGCTTGTTGTATATCTCTGAGATCCTTATATATTTTGTCATACAATGTTTCTTGCTTCACTTCATGTCTCTGCAGGATATCTACTGAAGCGTCTTCTACGACTGCAATGATGAGATCTACATCGTCCACTGTGAGCACATTCTTCGACTAAGGATTTTTGGCTTGGGCTTTCTTCCGTGATGAGGGTTTCTGCAAAGAAACCTTCCTTTTCTTCAATTTCTCATCCTTTGTAATGGGATCCTTTGGTGGTGTTACTTCGCCTTTATCTTACTTGTCTTCTTCTTCCCCTCCTTCCTCTTGGTTCACTTTGTCTCCTCCTCCTCCTACAGGTGAATCAGGCCTACTCTTTTCTGAGGTGTTGTCCTTATCATCACTGTCTATGTTCTGCACTTCCTCCTTTTCATTTTTCTTCTTTTTCTTTGCACTTCTTTGTCCATCGTACACGGTCCGGGTGACTAAGGCACTTTCGATGATGTCAGGGTGGGAGAGTTCTGCATCTTTGACTGGTACAAGGAATTTGGCTGGCCATTATTTGGTTATCTCCTCCATATCTTTGTCAGTCAACTTATAATAAGACTACAACTCCTCCTTACTTTCATCTCTAGATGTAGTGATATAGGTGAATTGTTGGTCTGCGCGGAACTTCACTAGTGGCCTATATTGATGCAACGTATTTGGGGTCATTCGTGCAAATGATTTAATGGCACGCTTCAGTTTTAGGTAGTAAGTGTGGAACATCGCATTCGATTACCACTGCTTCACCATATCACTCGTGTACCACGAGGTGGAGAACCTTGCAACCAACGACTATGATGGATCAACTTCGGGGAATGTTTCTCCTTCCGGCATTTGCCAAGAAACAAACGCGATTAGTACCAATATCTAACTAAAGTGAAACTAATACCCTTGATCTTGTGCTTCACAAAAGTTATTTTCTAGCTCGTTGACGAGGTAGCACTCTGAATTCATCTGCATTCCTTCTACGCATTTCTCTGCAAGGTCCACTACAAACCCTGTGACTTGTGTCGGTAGATTCTTTCCAACAATCTTTCCAGCGATTAGTTGGCAAGCAAGGTTGTAACACACCCACTATCGTAATTTAAAAAAAAAAAATTG
>SNQJ01S0070574.1:13476-52080 GCA_010110895.2 Picea sitchensis
CTTACATCTTCTAGTCCATAACTAGGACCATATCAAGAGACAGTCTGACCAAAAAGAGTAACAAGGAAACTATACAAAGTTCCCTATACAATAACACCATTCTTATACAAGGAGGACTGAAAGAATCTGGAAAATATTCTTCAAAAAACCAAAAATATGAGCTTGAAGAGTATTTAACAAGCTAAGGTATGCTAAAAAAAAATAAACTGAAAAGAGTAGCAATATTGTTGATAGCAAGTCCAAAACATAAAAAGCTAGAAACTAGTATATGCTGAGATGTCTCCTGGGACCTTCAGTCCCATTGGTAATAACTGATTCTTCCTTTTGGTTCCCTTAGTGCCTTCTTAGAAAGAAGATCCACTTCCTCATTAAATTCCCTGTAGATGTGCTCAAATTTGATAGCTTGAAAAGGTTTAATTAATTCTTTAATTCTGGATTTCCAACCTTCAATTGCACTTTCCTGGAGTCTTTCTCTATTGGATAGCCAATCAATAAATACTTTTGAATCACCCAATACTTGTAGTCTATGAAGCCAATCAATAAATGGGAAGCCAACACGAGAGTTTCCCAAACGTTCAATAACTCTTCTCTTGTGTTTGTTCCTCCTCCAAAATAAAAAACCCATCTATATATTGATAAGTTTAGATTTTTGAAGACTCCTCCATCTCCACACTGATTTCCTTCGAAATAAGAAACAACATTGAACCATGCAATGGTTGTATTCATGTGCTGAGTAATCAAAATATATCGTGGTGGAAATAGTTTTTGTGTTTCCAAATGCCTTTTATGTGAACCAAAATCCTTGTAAATCACTGAGTGGATAGAGGGAGTAGTCTCCTCGAATATTGTTGTGTTCCTCTCTAACCATATATACCAGCAAATGTGGGCAACAATCATAGAAAGGACATACTTGTCCTCTACCCAGTTTTTAAAACAGTCAGACAGGGTGTTCGCTTCCCAACATTTTTTTAATTTCTGACCAGATACCAATCTCTCCCAGACCAATTTTGTCAAAGATAAGTGAATGGAAAGATGAGTGATATTTTCAGAATCTTGTTTACAAAGATGGCACCAACTAGGGCCTTCCCATCCTCTTTGTTGTAGATTATTCCAAGTTAAAATTTTATTTTCAATTGTCAACCATACAAAATGTTTTATTTTAAGTTGGTTGTCCCATTTCCAGACAACTTGTCTCCATCCTCGAATTCTCACCAAACCTTGTGTTGATAATATAGCTAAATATGTGTTTTTTTACTGTAAGTGATCTTGAATTATCGCCCTCGATCCACATCAATTCGTCTTCAATATGATGTAAGAAAGCAACAGAATTGATAAGTGCACTCTGAAACCGGTCCCATTATGTGACCATATCACTAGTGAAGCCCAAATCAGTACTACTGATCCAAAAGGATGAAGAGGAGAGAGGATCAGTATGCCTCCTAGCCTAAGAGAGAGAAGTAATATTACGTTGTCTTAATTGAGAAATAAGGCTAGAGGAGAGGAAATACTTATCTCCCATCCCTAGGATCATGTCTCTACTGAGAGCAATGAGTTGACCCGAACCCGAAGTCCAACTCAACCAATGAGTGATCAAGTGGACTGACTTCAAGAGACCATACTAGATTCTAGAAGCCGCCTTCTGATGAAAAGTTGGAGATATGAACCAGTTTAAAACAATAGTGTGAGGAAGGTACTTGTGTTTAATTACTCTGTGCCAGATTCTATCACACATTAATACTTGCCAGAGAGTACTTGCGGCCAAGGCTTTATTAAAAACAAAAATATTTCGAAAGCTCCATCCATCATATTTTTTTGGAATTGCAAGAAGTTCCCACTTGCAGAGATTATAGTGTTTTGAATCACTATTACCCTTCCAAAGAAAGTTAAACATAATTTTCCTCAAATTATTTAACACAATGAAGGGTATGGATGATAGAAACATCCAGTATACAGGTTGGCTTTCTAATACAAACGTCAATCAGGTATAGCGCCATCCCAGTGATAACCACCTATAACACCAGAGTCCTATCTTTTTCTCCTCTTTTTTCAACATCTAGCTCCAGTCTTCAACTCGTTGTAGCCCAGTCTTTAAGTAAAAACCAAGGTATTTAAATCCAGTCAATAGATCATAAAAAGTAAAAGGAAAAAGAGTTTTGAAAGGAGATAGGTCAAGTTTCGACAGTCCCTAATGAAGTACAATAGTTTTTGTAACATTTACCTATTGAACCGAATCCAAGTAGAAAAGTTTAATGAGTTTATCAATCTCTCACCATTCACTCAGAGTAGCTTGTGTCATAATAATTACGTCATCAACAAAAAAAATGTGGAAGATTTTAATAGTTCTGGAGATTTTGACTCTGGTTATCTTTCCTTCACTTTGGATTTCCTTTAGTAAAAGGCTTAGTCCTTCCATTACCAAAATAAACAACAAAGGGGATAATGGGCACTCTTGGCGTAATCCTCTTCCACTTTTGAAAAAATCCGTAGCCTCTCCATTTAGTAATACAATGAAAGACGGTGAAACAACGCAACTCATAATCCAATTGGTCATCCTATTACCCAAACCAATTTGAATTAAGATCAACCTTAATAAGTCCCAATTTATGCAATCATAGTCCTTTTGAAGATCCAGCTTCAGTACAAGATATTTTAAATTCTTTTTTTGATGTTATGGAGGCATTCATGAAGAGTTCTAATGACATCTTGGATCTGTCTACCTTTCAAAAACCCCAACCGCTCTGCTGAAAGTGACCTGGATAGGATAGGCTTTATCATGTTTGCTATAATTTTAGAAATTACTTTGTAACACAAGTTGCACAAGGAGATAGGCCTGTAATCCCCAAAGGTAAGAAGCTTATTCACTTTTGGGATTAAGGCTAAAAAAGTTGAATTTAGGCCTCCTGTAATAAAACCCCTCAATCTCGATTCTTCCACCATTTCTAAGAGATCTCCCCCAACAAGATCGAAGAACTTAATGAAAAACTCAATAGTCCAACCATTAGGCCCTGGACTCTTATCACACTTGAACATGGAAAATACCTCTTTTAGTTCACCCAAATTTATCGCTCTATACAGGGCTTCAACTTTGGCTTCAGTTACCAATCTGGAGAAAAGACCCACCACTTTTACTTGGTCATTTGTCGAAGGTTGATCCTGAGCTTTGAAAAAAAAATTAAAGTATTTTACAACCTCCACTTTTAATTTCTCCAAACCATAGTGTAAAAGCCCCAAATCATCTCTAATCTCCCAAACATATTTTTTATTTCTCCTGTAATTGGAAAAATGATGGAATTTTTTTTTGTTTTGATCACCACTTTGGATCCAAATCGCCCTGCTACATTGTCTCCAGAGCTCTTCCTTTTCTTTTAAGTTCTTGTTCCTTTCTTGTTTGAGGTTTTTTAGATGTCTTTCCTCCTCTGGTAATATCGATCCTCCCAAATAGTTTTGAAGAGTGACTTTTATATCTTCCTCCAACTTCACCAAATGTGATAATGCCTTGATGTTGTGAATCTTTTCACAGTGTTTTGTGATTTCCTTTAGTTCTTTAAGTTTCCATTCCAACCTTCTATGCTTTCCACCCTCGAATAAGAATTTTGGGTCATTCTAGACCTTCTGAACAATATCTATAAAATCCTGCTCCATAAGCCACTCAGAATTTAATTTAAAAGGAAAAGCCTTGAAGAGGGGAGTGATTTCCAACTGGAGTAAAACCGGGGCATGATTAGATACATATGGATATTCTACCCATGACTTGTAAATGCCCACACTCGAAAGAAACTCTTTTGAAAGGAGAAACCTGTCCATCCTTTTCGCAATCATGTCGACACCAGAACGACAATTCCTCCAAGTAGGGACAACCTTTTCTGGCTCGATGCCAATAAGTTTATTGTTTTGAAAAAAAACTTTAAAAAAACCCGCCAAGGGCCCTGCTAGGGAATAACCTCACCAGAGGATAAGGTAAAATTTAGATCCCCTGCAATAATCAAGTTTTTGTGTAATAACAATCCAAAATCTTCCACAAGGTTCCAAAACGTTTTCTGCTCCATGCAAGGACCATAGATATTTAGCAAGGAAATCTCCTTTTTGCTAGCGATACAAACCCCTGTAAACAAAATTCCACCACAAGAAAGATAAGGAACCAAATAATTTTTTTTTGGGTCCCATGTGACCAACAAACCACTTGAATTTCCAACCGAATTAACAACACAACTAACCCAGGTAGGTCAAAAAACATGCATGAAGATTCTGGCTTTCTGAGCATGAACCAAGGTTTCCTGTAAAAAACAATTTGAGGATGGGTTCTATCCAGAACATGATGAACAAAGGATGATTTTAGGGTTCCCCCAGTCCCCCTAAGGTTTAAGAAGAGAAATAACATTATTTCACCCATGGCGGGGCTTTCATTGTTCTGAGTGCCCCACTGTCAGTGGAAGGTGGACAAGAATCAATTTGCAAGGTGTTTGAAACCGCTGATTTTATTTGTGCATTCCTGGTCTTAACCAACGATTATTCGATACACAGTCCCCTATACCAAGCGAAGTCTTTCCTTGCCCCTTTAGTACACGGGCACGAAGAGATAGCCTCCCCACCACAAGCAGAAGAATCTAAAACATAGTTGCCCAGAAAAACAAGCAGTTGGACAATAGTGGTTGAGTCATGAATAAAGGGAATTAAGGAGTCCAGAACTGCACTTAGAGAGGTGTCAACCTCTTCCGATTCACGATAACCGAATAGAGATGTGGAAACGACTGTCTAAGGATAGGGAGAAGGTGAAGGAATAACCGACTGACTAGGAGTAGTAAAGTCTAGTGAAGGAATAAATGAATGTAACTTATCACTTGACTCTACTAGACTCGTTGATAAAGTAATAGTTTCATCCCTCGGTAGACCGACCGACAGGGTAACCCTTCCCTTTTTGACTTACTGTACCCACTTCAACAGGAGCAATACCCCTATCCACCACATTGGACACATCGACTTTGAAAGTAGAAGTCTTTAGCCAATCAGATTCATCCAGGGAATCCATTTCCCACAACGACAAAGAAGAATAAAATGCAGGGCAATGATATTTTAACTTACCCGTAAGCGATTCCATAGAATCCGATTGACTAGAAGCTTCCAGAGCAAAGTGAAAAGGCCTAGTCCCATTGAAACCAACTTCTGGAGAAGAGTCATGATTATCTCTATGCAGAGATGTGTCCTCTGGCTCTTATTCTTCGAGGAAACCACTACAATCCCGCCACAGGTGTCCAATGCTCTGACAAATACTGCATCTGAAAGGTAAGTCGAGATAGTCCAGTCACTGGAGAAACTGATGTCCCCTCCATTCTATCTTGATGACTTCAGGAAGTCCGTTATGAATATCCAGTTCAACCAAGACCCTTCCAACTTTCTTAGACGCCGTGGGAAGCGTTATTATGTCTACCATAATAAATTTACCTAAGGAGATCCCAATGGCCTCCGAAGCTCCTTAATTCCAAAGTTTCAAGGGTAAACCAGGAAGTAGAAGCCACAAATGGCAAAGTTGGAAGTATTATGTCACCGGGTTGAAAGAATCCCGCCAATGCTTTAGCATTAAGTTGATTCTACCTATAACCCACATACTATCTAGAAGAAGCGAAGCATCTTCAGGCGATTTACAAATGAATCCTAACCATCCTTTAGTTAAAAACAATATCTCTAGAGTATATCCTAATAAAGGTTCCCAAGCCTACTCAACCTAGATAGGGAGCGACACCTTGCACAATTTGCTGTAAGATATCCTCCCGACTAGCCCGCATAAATCCATTCTATAGGTCTCCTCGAGACCGATATCAAACCATAGCACCATCCGCTTAACAACCTTGTTTTCCTTCCACTGCCTACGACTACCCTCAGAGGAACCCATAGTTCTACCCTCCTTTCTCCGAAAACCTGTGATGCTCGTGCCTCTAGCTTATTCTCTCAGATCGCACATTGGCAAGAGCTTCTCCACCTCCAGAGGTGTATCAGACAGGCTAGGGAGAAAGTGTGAAAATGAGGGATCTCCACCAATAATCCTACTATGAGGACGAGTTTGTGGCGAAGTTAGATCACTTAAAGTGTGAGTTAAAGACTTGGTATGTGCTCCCAACGAGTCCACCGATGTGAAGAGACCCTCCTCTTTCCAAATACCCTCATTTGCATCCCCCATTAGTGCCCTTACGTCATCTTCAATACCCCCCTGCCGTGGATGAGCCATAATTAAGCCACCTGGGTTCCACTAGGATCGTTTCAACTACCAACTTCAGAAGCATTCCAGTTACCGAGAATAACAATGAATGTGTGCTTTAAATGTGATCAAAGCTCATTTAACAACTTATGCCACCCATGCTCCAACGAAAAACGACCCAACCACTGACCTCAAGGCAGTGCAATTTCCAAGAATAGCACTAAAAATCTACTAAAAAAGGCGGTTCAACATAGCTAAAAACAAGGGATACTGCAAACATTTGAGAGAAAGAAAGGGGAAGGATGCTAACTAAAAATATAAAAGGACAACAAAGGAGCTGCAGGAGTGGTTAAACCGTTAAAAAACCTGAAATACGCCAAAGTGAGTCAAAGCCTTATAAAAAGGCGACACCACTGGTTAACCCCCATGGAAGAAACCCTCCACCCTCTGGTGCTCCAAAAATGAAGACATTCGACTCTGGTTCCATACCAGAAATTTCATGCTCCTCTTTTTTCAATTGCTTCCATACTCAACATGGAGTTGTGAGTATATATATATATATATATATATATTGGTTCCATACTAATCATTAACATGGTATACTGGTTCCATACTAATCATTAACATGGTTTAGTTCCACACTGTATCTTGACGCCTCTTTTCTCAATTGCTCTATACTCAACATGGAGTTGTATGTGATATATATATATTCATATACTTCTCAACATGGAGTTGTGAGTATATATATATATATACTCACAACTCCATGTTGAGTATGGATATATATATATATACGCACAACTCCATGTTGAGTATGGAAGCAATTGAGAAAAGAGGGTCCCATACTAATCATTAACATGGTTTATACGTATTGGTCTGGTTGGAAATTTCACACGTTTCCACTAAATTGTTCCTTCACCATGGGTATATTCCGCATAGATGGATATCTACTTTTAAAGATTTATACATAAATCCCATGTAATTTATGCACATTGCCACCTTCGTCGATCGCTTTTCAAGTCTTAAGGGGTGTAGTTTAAACATTTTTTGTTTTTAAGTAACCATCATTAAAGTGAAATCGTAAATTTCCGTTTAAAGTATGTCCAAAGACTAAATGCAGACTAAATGCAGTGAGACATAGGGAAGATGTCTGCGGGACGAAAAAATTGCCGGGAATGTTTGAGGCCCCATTTTCTATACAAAGGAAATGATGATCCGGATGCTATGCGTGAAAATAAAGCGTCTGGCTCATTGGGATGGTAATTTAATTTAAATTTATTTTCACCCAAATTAGAATTTAGAGGTTTAAAGTGTTTTGGATTTATTTAAGAAGGCCTCGCCCTCTCGTACGACGATTATTTTATCATGATTCAAATTACATCCTTGGGATTCTAACAACGTTTGTTAAATTGATTAAAAAGTTGATATATTATTAACTAGCACAGTCGCAAAGTGGTAGGTGAACATCGAAAGGCGATGTCAAAGCTTTCTCTCGGACAGTTGAAACACACGGACAGCTGAAACACACATAAAGTTGACGAAATCTAAAAGTTAATTTCAAATGTGGTAATTCCAAAGGTTAATATGGTGGTACAATAATTTCTTAATATGATTAGGTAAATGTTAAAAAGTAAACAGGGTAAGTGATGCATTCAAAAATACAAGGAAGTTATGAAGAGTAAATCACATTCATTGATTTGGGAGGATGACTAAGAATATGTCAACATCTTCAATTGTTAGCCATCAGATTAGAATTTTAGATTAAAAGGTGATTAATTGTGCCCATCTCCAATAGGTATACGCCTTTTGGCATAATTAATAGGGTGTTTTTCTATTTTCTTTTAGAATTTTGTTATATAAATTTAGACAAATAAATTTTTATATTATTTAAATTGCATTTTTAAATATATAAATAAATTCAAGATATTAAAAATTATTTGAAACATTCAAATTATACAAACTTAACCACTTTAATATACAAATCCAACAATTTTTCTAATAAAATATAATCATATATCATTTCATTAAATTCAGGAATGATTTTAAGGGGTAAAATAATTTTATCCTATAGAATTTGGGCGAATCATTTTTAAAATAGCGAATCTCATTTTTTGAAAAACCATGAAAAATTAGCCCATGAGCGAAATTTAACCCCTAAAATCATCCGATTAAATTATATATAAAAATTTTAATTAAAATATAAGTTATTTTTAATTAAGATATAAATCAGATTGATTCACATTAACATATTTAAAATTCTAACATTAATAATATGTGGGTTTGGGAATAACCCATAATTAGTAAACTGAGAATTTTCATACCAAGGACGAGATTATTTCTTGGCTAGACACCTTGACATACTATTTTATAAAAGGTGCTTTGCACTTGATATTGGTTATAAAATTTAATTTAGTTGTATTTTGCTTTGATGATTGGTTGAGAATTTTTTACATTGAAGACATATCCATGTGACTTAAATGAGGAGGTTTAAGAACTTTTGTGTGGATGTATAAGTTAGTGGAAGTTAATGTTTCCCTTCCATTGAAAATTTGGAGAAACATAATATGTTGACTAGGAATAATTGTTAATGGTATATATATAATTTGGAGAAACATTAATATGTTTAATGGTGTATGCATAACTTATTCAAATATAGTGTAAAAATATGAATCATAAAAAAATAGAATATATAACTTTTATTTATGGAAAAGTTGTGTAATTTGAAAAATATCGTATTCTTCTAATATTGGTATGTTACATTTTCTCTAAAATATAATTCATATGTTCGTATTAAGAAGTTGATTTAGTATCAAAATGATAAAATTTATTAAAACACATTTACAATTTTTTTTAGTGTACAAGTCTTCATTTGTACTTGTGCACCATACAATTTGTTTTCTAGAAGGGTCAGGTAATAAAATGTTAGGATATTTAGACACTTAGGGATTAGTTAAGATCAACTTGGTCTAATGTATTGTTAGGTAAAAGTGTGTTTCTTAGTGTGTTTCTTTAGTATGCATTAATATGGATTTGTAGTTAGGAAATATGACGATCATAATATGTTCCCTACTTAGAGTGATCTGACGATTCATATTCTTCTTGATCTTAACGACGATGGTTCATATTCTTCTTCTCAGAGCACAGGAAAGAAGGCAAGAAAGCTCAGTAAGAAGAAAGAAAATTTAGAAAAACTACAAGAAGTTCCAGAGAAGACTTCGCAGGAGACGGATTTGTAGAAGTTGAACCTCACCAGAATAACAGAACAACGCAGAATGGTACTTCGCCACGATGAAGCAATATGACCGTTGGAGGCACCCCAACCGTTAGAACGATGCTCCAGAACGACTAAAAACACAGTTATTGATGGAAAGATCATCATTGGACAGTTTAGACCGCACCATAACGGATGGATGTGCATTGATGGACGTATTCCTACTTGTTGGAGGGATCTGTTACGACGCTTGCCTATTTAACTCGTTGGACACTGCGTCTAGACAAATTTTTTTAAATCGAGATATCTGAGCGAACAAAGAATCGATTGCATATCGTGCTATGCTTTCTAAACCTCTCCATTCAATTTATTACCATACTTGTTCGTTTGCCTACCCGATTTATTTTATTACAAAGTGTGAATGTCGGCGAGCATAGCGCATTCGAGAAGTCTGTGGAGGAGATTCTTGTAGACCTCATGACTGCAAAAGTCATGTCTGTAGGAATACATGCATCATCGAATGGCGAATTGCAAGCATCCCCATCGATTGGACGACGTTCCGACTGCATTGCTGAGAAGAGAAGCAAGCACCGCGATCATCTGGCTAAGGCGAAGCAGATCCCATCGGTATTGTCGGAGTATATCTCGCCTCTGGCTGGCGTGGTTAACTGCGACAACATCCCGCATGATTTCGAGTACACGTTGATCATTACGTACCTCCCGAAGGGGATACATGCAGTTGGACCCCAGTTAGGACACATCCCATCTTTGAAGAACAACGAATTCAACCTCGGAGACTAGAATAACTATGTGATGCTTGCGCCGCATAGGTATTTGATGAAGATGACTAGGAAGAAGCCCAAGATAGTCTCGTAGTCGTGGATTCAGGAGCTCGCGTGATCCATGATCTTGAACGTAATGAAGATCCCCCACTTCGGCCGACATCAGGAGGTTAACGCTTGCGTTAAAATCCTCCTGTCATGATACCATGGAGGGTATCTATGGCTTGATAGGTGCGTCACTGTGGATTTGGTGCTGATCCATTTCATTATAGGACTGATCATGTAGGGACCAGACCCTCAGCAGTTCTTCCGAGGGAAGGCTGCATATTACTCCTTGGCCCAATGTATAAAAGAAGACTATGGCGATGTAGAGAAGGGAAAGCGAGGCTACAAGGTAGCCTCCATATAGAATAGTGCAGTGCACCTTTCTTTCCAAATAATCGTTGGCAAGCTCATTGGAAAGAACTGGCCAACACAAGTCACAGGGTTTGTAGTGGGCCTCGCAGAGAAATGCGTAGAAGGAATGCATATGAATTGGGAGAGCTACCTTGTCAACAAGATAGAAAAGGACTTCTGTGAAGCACAAGATCAAGGGTATTAGTTTCACTTTAGTTGGATATTGGTACTGATCGCATTTATCGCTTGGAAAATGCCGAAAGGAGAGACATTCCCCGATGTCGATCCATCAGAGCCGTTGGCTGCAAGGTTCTCCACCTTGTGGTACACGGGTGATATGGCGAAACAGTGGAAATCGGATGTGGTGTTCCACGCTTACTACCTACAACTGAAGCGCACCATTGAATCATTCCCACAGATGACCCCGAATACGTTGCATCAATATAGGCCGCTAGCGAAGTTCTGCATAGACCAACACTTCACCTACATCACTGCGCGCAGGGATGAAAGTAAGGAGGAGTTACAGTCTTATTATAAGCTGACTGACAAAGATATGGAGGAGATAACCAAAGAATGACCAGCCGAATTCCTTGTACCGATCGAAGATGTAGAATTCTCCCACCCCAACATCATCGGAAGTCCCTTAGTCACCCAGACTAAGTATGATGGACAAAGAAGCGTAAAGAAAAAGAAGAAAAAGGAAAAGGAGGAAGTGCAGAACATAGACAGTGATGATAAGCACAACACCTCAGAAGAGAGTAGGCCTGATTCACCTGCAGGAGGAGGAAAAGACGAAGTGAACCAAGAGGAAGGAGGGGAAGAAGGAGACAAGTAAGATAAAGGCGAAGTAACACCGCCAAAGGATCCCCTTACAGAGGTGGAGACATCAAAGAAAAGGAAGGTTTCTTCGCAAAAACCCTCAGCACGGAAGAAGACCCAAGCCAGAAATCCTTAGTCGAAGAATGTGCTCACAGTGGACGATGTAGATCTCATCATCGCAGTCGTAGAAGACGCTTCGAAACATATCCTGCAGAGACATGAAGCGAAGTGAGAAACACTGTATGACAGAATAGATAAGGATCTCGGAGACATACAACAAGCCATTCATTCGAGTCGCACAGTGCTTATTGCGCCTTCATTGTCGAACATTGTAGAATTGGGGAATGAGGCCGCTGAATTACGAAAATTAGCAGATGCAACCGAGGCTCGACTTCGTTGAGTCCAAGAAGAAAAGGAACAAGCCACCAAAGCCATGAAGCAAGAAAAGGAGGAGGCCTTAGAGAAACTTCGAGTTGCACACCAAGAAAAAGATGAAATTAGGGCGATGTTCGAGGAAGATAAAGAGAGGATGCAGAAAGAAAATGACCAATTGCTCGCAAAGCAGATTGCGATCAAAGAGGAAGTAACTAGAGCACTTTACTTTTTGTCAGGCTTGGCACAAGAGGAACAAGAGTTTGTCGAGATGCGAGTAGGGAAGCTCGCTGAGGCCATTCAACAACTTCAAGCAAGGGTAATGGACCTAGATATCCAAGAAGTGTCGAACACTCCACAAGAAGTGTACGATCAAAGGGAAGAAGCTGTCAGGAATGAAATAGAAATAATTAGGGCATTGGCCTTAGAGCATAAACAATTAAGTGATCGAAGTGTGCAGACCTATGAGTGCCTTGCAGAAGATCTGGAGCTGAGGAATCTGGAGGCACAACTGTAGGAGGAGAAGAAACATGTTTCCACCATGCAACCACATGTGAAGCTTCTTACTGCAGTTGATAAGATGAAAATATCACATGGACAACGTTCAGTCCAATAGCAGGTCACTGCCATCCAGATCAAAGTTATGGAGGTTACACAGAGGCTCCTGCCGGTGCAGGACGAAACCTTAATGCTTTTTGAAGAGATTGAAGGAAAAGGCTCACAGCTAGAACACGTAGTTACAACAGTGGACCGATGCCTGGAAGGGTCTATCACCGAGCAAGTAATTCAAGAGTTCACCGAGCAGGAGGCTCTAGCGAAGAAGAAAGTCGAGGTAGCTCGAGCTAATATCGAGGCCTTCGAAGCTATGTTGACCGGATCTGAGTGACTCGAGATGAGTCACAGGTGAGTGTTGGGGGCTTGTTGTCCCTTGAACAAGTTTTGAGGAAACATTGGTCATGCTTTTGGGACTTCGACAGGCTGGTCGAAGATGGAGTGCCTAGGCGAAGCTGAGATTGCGGGATCTCACTTGTTTTGAGGGATTTTTGGGCTTTTTAGTGTTTATGTAACGGTTATGGGATGTCGACCGATGGGTTTACCCATGTTTAGGCAATTTTGTAATGCATAAATAGATATCTAAGCGATGTAAGTAAAGGTTCTAACCTGTCTAAGTTGGCTTCGTGCAAGAATATGTAAAGGTTGCTAAGTGCAAAGAGAGGTTGTTGGCTTTTGTGCATACTGTGTGTTGATACTTGTAGAGCTAAGTGAAACTGATTGTAAGAGTCTTTGTGCAGATAGACTATGTAAGGCTTTGTGCTATCAAGGAGTTGGCTCTGTTCCTTGACCTGATTTTGAGGAAGGTGGATCTAGTCATTGTGCGCAGATCACTTTTCCAGTGAAAAGCTAAGCTCCGTGGCTTCGTGCAAAAGGGAAAACGAATGTAAGGAGATCGGATACTAATAAAGAAGAAGAAGATTTGATGGATTTATCCCCACACTGGGGTGAACCACGTATATCCTGTGTTGATGTGCTTTGTGTGATGTTGTTTATATTCTTATTTGCTTAGTGTTGTTGCTATAACATATAATGAATGTATCTGATGTTGTTGCTTAGTGCTTAATGATGTGAATGAATGCTAGATCTAAGATGATGCTATGTGCTAAATGATTGGATGTGTTTAATCTTGATTACTACTGTGCTAATCTGTAATAAGAGTTTAACATGCGATGTGGATAAAGTTCAAGAACTAATGCATGTTATTGGCTAAGTGCTCTTTCAAGTGTTGTAATCACAGATATGTGTCCCAGCTTGGTTGTAGACACCTGAGTCCTACAACCCCCCTTGCCTCTACCTCAGGTGAGACTTCATCTGCTTCGCAGGTGTTGCCGAAAGGGCCGGTAGTTAAGGTTTTTTTGGTGCTTTGTTGAAGCGTTGAACCCTGGGTCTTCCCTTGTGCCAATAGTATGATATACTTGGGTTGGTGTTGAGAGTGTATGCTAGTAAGGAGAAGCATTGTTGTAGTTTGTTGTAATGACCCAATCTATCTACCCATGCTTAATTAATGATCTATGAATTTAGTATAAGTAGAATCGATTAACTAACTTTGTTCTTGACTTTTTTTGTTTTAGTTTAAATTCATTGATATTATGCCTTTCTGAATTCCTATTATAAATGTATATAAACATGTGTCAAGGATGTGACTTAATTACTATAAATGTATATAAACACGTGTCAAAGGAAAGGATGTGACTTAATTATTATAAATGTATATAAACATGTGTCAAAGGAAAATATGTGATGTGACTTAATTGTTAGTTTCAGGACATAGTGTGAACAACCAAAGTAATTAGAGTAGTAAATACAATGAATTGATGTAGGGATGCTATCAAGTTACATGATTGTCATGCTTTATATAGGTATGATATGAATTTTTTAAGGAGTTGACTAGTTAAAATGCTATTGATTTGATTTTCATTATGCTAATAGTGATGGTCAACTGATGTGATGGCATGTACCATGAGATGAAATATTGTGGGCTTGTTTTGGTTCTCTACACTAATCTCATTAGCTCCACTATACATTTTTGAGAGCTCATGATCATGAAAGTGTTTGTAACATTTTCGACATGGGTTGGGGACAAGACTATGAGGCAACTCTCAACCTTTGACTAATGAACCTTGATATTTCATAATACATGTCATGAAAGTAAAGATAATGTTATACTTTATGCTAGGCTTGATTTATATGTCTTGTAAGTTGTTGGGGTCACATATAATGGAATTATTGTGTGGTATGGTGCCATGGCATTATAGGGATTAACAAGTTCATTTAGGTGGATAGTTAGAAGGTGCACATATAATGGAATTATTGTGTGGTATGGTGCCATGGCATTATAGGGATTAACAAGTGCATTTAGGTGAATAGTTAGACAAGATTATATGTCTAGGATGCATGCATAATATTTATAGAAATATAATTAAGTTAATTTAAAGGAATCCATTTTTGGCATTTTAGGAAACATAAATTAAAAGAATTTGCATGGCCCACTTCACAAAGTGCATGCACTATTTATTATTTTATTAAGGCGATAAGAAGGGAAACATAGGGGTTTCATAAGGTTTATTTTATTTTATTTTTCGAGGTGGGGTTTCCTTTTTTATGATTCTCTATCGTACATCTTGGAGTAGTTTTGAGGTTCACAACTATATGTTTTCATAATGTGTCATTATTTGAGTTTGAGATTAAAAACTATAGGTTTGTATAATGCATTCTCCATCCTACCACTTGGAGTAGTTTTGAGGTTTGAAGCTATAGGTTTGCATAATGTTTCGTTATTTGAGTTTGATGTCTAAAACTATAGGTAGGTTTGCATAATATGTTGTTGTTTGAATAATATATTATTGTTTAAGATTAGTGATACTTTTAGGGTGGTGGGCTTGGGGCCTTAATTGCACAACTATAAATTTCATTATTTCACTATTGATGTTGTGAGTATGTGTTGTTAATATTAATGAAACTTGGTTGATTTATTTTTTTTGAATTTTAATAGAGTTACATATTTGAATTTCCATATATTTTCATGCAATTGACAAAATTGTTCTTATATATTAAGAATTAATTTAATTTTAGGTTGTAAAGTTTTAATTAATTTTTTTTTAACATATTTAAATTTCCATGAATTACTTTATAATTGAAAAAATTCTAATTTCCATGAATTACTATGTAATTGACAAAATTCTTGTAGAAATATTAAATATTAATCCAATTTATATTACAAAGTTTTAATTAAAATTCATATGAACGTAAAATCTAAAATTTACCTAACGATATTACTATCAGGTCAGCACAATCTTCATACATGATATCAGAGTTTGAAACCAGTATTTATACATGATATCCACCACCTCTTCATCTAACTGGTGGTTGAAATCTAAACCAGAGCATTAGAAGTATTAGGTCAAAATTTTAGTCAATTCGTTGTAGGAAAAAAAAATGTATACCTAATTGTCTCGATAAAAACCTTGAAGACCGCCAAAATATTGTCCACTATAAGATTTGGGACCTACTATTTCATTAAAATATACTTCAGCGACTGAAAATTCACAGTACCAAAACCACTGTGTTGGAAAACAGCCTTGAACAGAAGTTTGTCAACGCTAGGTCATAATAACTTTGGAATGAACAGGGTATTCTAATTTTTTTTTTATTATGTAACCGACTCACTTGAAGGAAAATACTTGAAATTTGTTGACTTGTTTGATTCATCTCAGGCCACTTTAAACTGGCACTAAAATATGAAGGATTTAGTCAAACTCATGACAGTAACAGCCTGAATTCCCGATCGCTTGATTACGATACAGAATATGAATTTAATAATCCATCAACGCCAGAACCCTTACTCAATCATATCAATCATATCAGCTCTAATCCCCTTTGAACCTTCAAATCTGGCCAAATATCATATCCTTAGAAGCCGCCGTCAACCGACCGTGGCGTTGCCTAAGTCAAATTCAAGCAATAATAAATATTATGTTCAAGGCGAAGTCCACGGTTGCCAATCTCAATCTATCTATATATATATATTTATATTTATTGGTGAGATCTGAACAGTACGATATCAATGCAGGGCAATTTACTTCATTTCCACAGAAGCTTTGTCTTCGGAAGCAAGCTTTGCAAGACCAAAATCAGAGAGTTTTGCTCATAAGTTGTCGTCAAAGAAATTTTGAAGGCATTTCTGGCAACCATGGAGTAATTAACTGCCCACTGCTGCTCCAACGATATTGAGACCTAGCCCACTGGTGGAGAATAAGATCGAGTCATGATGGGAAGGAAGACCGGATGATAGCATTTTTCCAGACATTATTACCATTTTTGACATTTCTATTCTTTCCATGTTCCACCTGATGCTAATACCAAATGCAGAAAGTATATAATAAAATAAACTAGTATAGCTCCATCTCCATATACCAAAATACAGAAAGTATATAATAAAATAAACTAGTATAGCTTCATCTTAACATTGGATTCATGGTGCAGTGATGGAATCAAATCTACTAAAGTGGAAACCTTTTTACTATTGAAAAAACTTAAGAAAAGTTTTGCATATGGAAGGTCACTACTTAAAATAAAGATATAATGGTTGTGATCCAATGCAATTACTTAGAAAAATAGAACCGAGTTTGATAATATATATCTCATTATATAATTTTCATTGGTAATATGTGCAGATAATATATTTGCATCAAATTATATATGTTTATTATATTCACATTCTAATGAGATTCATTTTATTTTTCTTTCTATTATTTCAAGTGTTTTGACTTTTATGTTTTTCCTATTTCTATTTACAATTCATTTCATGTTAAATTTCAATATTTAAAGTAGTTCACTCCCACCTTTAGCATAGGATTATTCACACATTCACAGAATAGTTATTTAAATAAATGCAACTTGTTCATTTTGAAGTGTACTATCACTCAAATCTATTGGAGATATTACACACCCACTTAGTATTTGTCTTCCTAAGTTCATTAGTCTATGTTGAGGACCTGGTTTGAGATAATCTCCCCTGGATGAGAATATTATCCCCTGAATGAGAATATTCTCCCCTAGATGAGGGTGTCATCTCCTCTTCATTCATTATTCAGTTGTACGTCAATTAGACTAGTGGAGTGAAGTCTTTCATGAGAACTTCGGTATTATCATAGTGTTGCATGCTCACCGTGGGATCATCACCCGAAGGGCGCACTTGAAATGCATGAGGCGAGGATGGTGCACCACATGTGTGTGCATGCGTTTATGTCCACTCCACTCGTCTAGGCTAGTTAATTGATGACTACATGGTCAGTTAATTAGGACTAGGTGGTAGTTCACTTAGTTTTTTGTGAGTGTGTGTCTACATCTCTCTAGAAGACTACTATGATGCATTAGTTTGAGCATGTAACTTATATCTATTGTAAATTGTTCACACTTTGAGTCTGGATTAGAGTGGAATACAATTATTTCATTCCTTATCTCCAACTATTATCTTCTTCTCTCAACTTTGCAAGTTTCATGTTCATTGTTGCTAGCTAGATTTTTTATGCAGGGTTTAGTACAATTTCACATGATATCAAAGCCCATGGGCACTAAGAGGAAGGCTCACAAAAAATCATTTGCAAGTACAGAAGATTGAAGCAAATGCAAAGAATCGAATTTCCAACACCAACATTTCTTACGCTGTACAACTACCTCGAATGGAAGCTAAAGATTCTTCTTCTTCTTAGAAGTAGAGGCTTGCATCAAATAACTATGATAACAAAACACATCCGACTTCCACCGATGGGAAATATAATTTTCTCAATAGACAAAATATGCCTTTCGAACTTATCTTCTTATCTATTTCTTCTGAAATACAATTCCATGTTGCATCACTCTTAACTCCAGACGAAGTATGGAACAAATTGAAGGTCCTATTTGGGATAAAGTAAAAGTATGAAGAATGTATGTCGAAGAATGCCAACGCAAAGCCCGTAGAAAATCCATCGGAAGAATAAGCTTCTTGGCTACCTTCTAAAGTGGATTTAAAGATGATGCACTCTTCCACTTAGATATGATTTCCAAATTAGATTCTAAAATACATGAGAATTCAAGTGTCGATCTAGAATCAAGACCCAAATGGGCACAATCCATCCTGTCAGTAGTTGGTGATCTTGTTGATGATCCTATCGATCCTAGAAGGGAAAGATCCCAATTTGAGGAGGCTCTACATACTCTCATAGCCACATAACCAATAATTCCCATGCATTGCTACATGGTTATGGCATCCAAACCTTAGGCCTATGCAGAGGCTAAAGAGAATCCATATTGGAAAATGACCATGAATGAAGGGGATTTTGATCTTGTTCCTTCCAATTGGAGCAAGTGGATAGATACTGATATATCATTTGTGCATTCATTTGATCAGATATGTTTATACATCTACATCTTCATCACCATGGGATCATCACTAGGAGGGTACACTCACCTTGGGATCATCATCAAGAGGGAACACTTGACATGCATGAGGTGAGGAGGCTACAACATATGTGCATACTTGAGATTCTCTTCACTCCACTTGTCTAGAATAGTTAATTCATGACTGCATGGCCAGTTAAATAGGACTAAGTGGCAGTTCACTCAAATTTCTATCACTGTATGCCTACGTCTCTCTAGAAGACTACTATGGGACATTAGTTTGAGCATGTAGCTTATATCTATTGTAAAGCATTCACTCTTTGAGTGTGAATTAGAGTGGAATACAATTCTCTCGTTCTTTCTCTCCATTTCTTCTCTTCTTCTCTCAACTTTGTAAGTTTCATATTCATTATTGTTAGCTAGATTCTATGTGTAGGTTTCACTACAATTTCACAAAATAAATGAACTAAATCATCTTGCACTAAATCATAAAAATTAATGATATAGTCTAAACTATTTTATTTATGGGTGAAATCATGAAGATGGGTTACAGTTTTGTTGGTTTTATGAGAAAAAAAAACCAGTATTTTCACAAGTTCTTCAACTTCCGGCATACAAAAGTATTTTTTTTATTTAGAATTTCACTTTACAGTAAAACAAAACTTGTGAAGAATTGTGTTATCTTTCCAATGACTATTTTTCAATTTTTTTTTATCACGATTTGATATGTCAATTTGACAATTGTTTAACAATATGTTCCTTAAACATGAAAGGAATGATAATGAGTTAATTCTTTCTACAACAATGTATCTATTATTAAACTTATGTTTTTAAGAAACAAAATACAATGCAACAATCTACAGAGACTCTATTTTATTATGACTATAATTTTGAATCTAACGGAACAATATTATAATTTCTAGAATTTTTTGAAGTTGACCAAGATGAAAACGTTGCATGTTTTAAACACATGTTTTTGTACACCTTGTATCTATCTTAATTTTTACTTAAAACTAAAATTTAAATATACCCTTTTGAAAAGAACAGTTTAAGGATTATGAATATATGTTTTTCAAAAATTTTCACTGTATATTTTTAGAGATATCGATATTTCATTTCACCGAATCATAATGTCTCCTGAAAATATTATGTAGTGTTTTTTTTTTAAATTAAATAAAATTAGATAAAAATAAAGAAAATGAAAAAAAATTAAAAGAATTGAAAGTAGATTCAATTTTGGAAATGCTGGTGTCATTTTCGAAACCAAATTCTCAGTATTTGCAGGAGTCCGTAACCTCCGAAGTTCAGTTAAGCTTGGGGCAATTCTCTAGTTTTAGTTTTCAGTCCCAATTTCCTTTTTTCGGCCGAAAGACTAAAATCTAACGGAAATCGTCAAAACTGAACGGTTTCCAAGGCTTTCGAAATCATAAAATTAACGATATAGTGTAAACTATTTTATTTATGGCACCTCGATTTTTATTATATATATGTATGTTTGTATGAGCATGACATGAGTACTAAGGAACTTACACATCTTACTCATACTTAGGAATAGGCCTCACAAAATTTTTAAGGATATTTTTTCTTTTAATAATTTCCAATTACTTTATATATATATATATATATATATATATATATATATATATATATATATTAATACCACCACCATCATCGTCATCATATACAATGTGATATTGAAATATTTACTAAATGAATTACACGTCTCACTCATACTAAGGAATAAGCCAAACAACGAAGTTTAGAAGTATAATTTTTTTTATTACTTTCAATTACTTTGTCAAAAACCCTCCCCTCTCCATTTGAAACTGTGGCCTCCTAGGAGGAAACACATGTTCTTAATCATTATGCAATTTCTTTCTTTATAGAGAGGTATACACTTTCTTTATAAAAAATTCTTAGTTCATCCATAGGTGCTTTTAATTCCTTCAATACTTACATGGTCATAAATAAAATATATATCCATGTTAATATATATATATATATATATATATATATATAGAGAGAGAGAGAGGTCCTTTGAAATGGAAACTTTTAGATTAGAAAAAAATGAGGGAAGTTTTGCAACCTTGAGGGGTTTACTTCTCAAGTACCTTGAAGTGAAAACTTATTTTTAGATTAAAAATGTTGAAAAAATTTAAGATAAATATACGAGGATGGTTAAAACATTTCACTTATGTAATGCTCAATGCATGGGGTTGTGTGGTGTCCATACTCTCTTTTTTCCAATAGAAAAGTTGCTCAATTATATTGGTGAATATAATTTTCTTACATCTTCTAGTCCATAACTAGGACCATATCAAGAGACAGTCTGACCAAAAAGAGTAACAAGGAAACTATACAAAGTTCCCTATACAATAACACCATTCTTATACAAGGAGGACTGAAAGAATCTGGAAAATATTCTTCAAAAAACCAAAAATATGAGCTTGAAGAGTATTTAACAAGCTAAGGTATGCTAAAAAATAAGAAAAGAATGTGTATTGTTATTCTTAGTCAAAACACTGAAAATAGAAACTAGTATAGGTTGAGATGTCTCCTGGGACCTTTAGTCCCATTGACCCATTGGTAATATGTGATTTTGCCTTCTGGTTCTCTTAATTCCTTCTTAGAAAGAAGATCCACTTCCTCATTAAATTCCCTGTATATGTGCTCAAAACTAATAGCTCAAAAAGGTTTAATTAATTCCTTAATTATGGATTTCCATCATTCAATTGCACTTGTCTGGAGTCTTCCTCTTTTGGATAGCCAATCAATAAAATACTTTTGAATCACTGCAATGCCTTCTATGAAACCCGATCAATAAATGTGAAGCCAACACGAGAGTTTCCCAAACGTTCAATAACTCTTCTCTTGTGTTTGTTCCTCCTCCAAAATAAAAAACCCATCTATATATTGATAAGTTTAGATTTTTGAAGACTCCTCCATCTCCACAATGGTTTTCCTCGAAATGAGAAGCACCATCAAACCATGCAATGGTTGTATTCATGTGCTGAGTAATCAAAATATCTCGTGGTGGAAATAGTTTTTGTGTTTCCAAATGCCTTTTATGTGAACCAAAATCCTTGTAAATCACTGAGTGGATAGAGGGAGTAGTCTCCTCGAATATTGTTGTGTTCCTCTCTAACCATATATACCAGCAAATGTGGGCAACAATCATAGAAAGGACATACTTGTCCTCT
Organism: Picea sitchensis; assembly: GCA_010110895.2. NCBI lineage: Eukaryota > Viridiplantae > Streptophyta > Pinopsida > Pinales > Pinaceae > Picea > Picea sitchensis. Next base: position 35,383 of record SNQJ01S0070574.1, read on the forward strand.
ACCCAGTTTTTAAAACAGTCAGACAGGGTGTTCGCTTCCCAACATTTTTTTAATTTCTGACCAGATACCAATCTCTCCCAGACCAATTTTGTCAAAGATAAGTGAATGGAAAGATGAGTGATATTTTCAGAATCTTGTTTACAAAGATGGCACCAACTAGGGCCTTCCCATCCTCTTTGTTGTAGATTATTCCAAGTTAAAATTTTATTTTCAATTGTCAACCATACAAAATGTTTTATTTTAAGTTGGTTGTCCCATTTCCAGACAACTTGTCTCCATCCTCGAATTCTCACCAAACCTTGTGTTGATAATATAGCTAAATATGTGTTTTTTTACTGTAAGTGATCTTGAATTATCGCCCTCGATCCACATCAATTCGTCTTCAATATGATGTAAGAAAGCAACAGAATTGATAAGTGCACTCTGAAACCGGTCCCATTATGTGACCATATCACTAGTGAAGCCGTCGATTACTCTTTTGACCAAAGGATGAAGAGGAGAAGGTCGATTATGCCTCCTAGCCTAAAGTAATATTGGATTGTCTTAATTGAAATAAAGGAGGCTAGAGGAGGAGGAAATACTTATCTCCCACCATCCCACAGGATCATGTGTCTCTGCAGAGCAATGGAGGTTGTTAGAACCGAGTCAACTCAATATTGAGTGATCAAATTAGATTTTACGACTTAGAGACCATACTAGATTCTAAGCCTTAGCCGATGAAAAGTTGGAACATGAACCGGTTTAAAACAATATGGAGTGTGAGAGAACGTGTTGTTACTACGTGCGATTCTATGCATTAATGCCCGGTACTTACGTAGGGCTTTATTAAAACAAAATATTTGAAGCTCCATCCATCATATTTTTGGATTGCAGAAGTTTCACACTTGCCGATTATAGTGTTTTGAATCACTATTACCCTTCCAAAGAAAGTTAAACATAATTTTCCTCAAATTATTTAACACAATAGAGGGTATGGATGATAGAGAACATCCGATTATCTGAGGTTGGCTTTCTAATACAAAGCGTCAATCTAGGTATGAAAGCCATCCCGATTATTAACCACCTATAACACCCAGTGCCTCTTTTTCTCCTCTTTTCAACATCCAGCTCCAATCTTCAACTCGTTGCTTATTGAGTCTTTAAAGTAAAAACCAAAAGGTATTTAAATCCAGTCAATAGATCATAAAAAGTAAAAGGAAAAAGAGTTTTGAAAGGAGATAGGTCAAGTTTCGACAGTCCCTAATGAAGTACAATAGTTTTTGTAACATTTACCTATTGAACCGAATCCAAGTAGAAAAGTTTAATGAGTTTATCAATCTCTCACCATTCACTCAGAGTAGCTTGTGTCATAATAATTACGTCATCAACAAAAAAAATGTGGAGGATTTTAATAGTTCCGGAGACTTTGACTCCGATCAACTTTCCTTCACTTTGGCTTTCCTTTAGTAATAGGCTAATACCCTCCATAACCAGAATAAGCAACAAAGGGGATAATGGGCACTCTTGGTAATCATCTTCCACTTTTAGAAAAAATCCGTAGCCTCTCCATTTAGTAATACAATGAAAGACGGTGAAACAACGCAACTCATAATCCAATTGGTCATCCTATTACCCAGACCAATTTGAATTAAGATCAACCTTAATAAGTCCCAATTTATACAATCATAGTCCTTTTGAAGATCCAGCTTCAGTACAAGATATTTTAAATTCTTTTTTGATGTTATGGAGGCATTCATGAAGAGTTCTAATGACATCTTGGATCTGTCTACCTTTCAAAAACCCCAACTACTCTGTTGAAAGTGACCTGGATAGGATAGGCTTTATCATGTTTTCTATAATTTTAGAAATTACTTTATAAACAAGTTTACTTGCACAAAGGAATGGGCCTACCTGTAATCCCCAAAGGTAAGAAGCTTATTCACTTTTGGGATTAAGGCTAAAAAAGTTGAATTTAGGCCTCCTGTAATAAAACCCCTCAATCTCGATTCTTCCACCATTTCTAAGAGATCTCCCCAAACCAGATCGAAGAACTAAATGAAAAACTCAATAGTCCAACCATTAGGCCCTGGACTCTTATCACACTTGAACATGGAAAATACCTCTTTTAGTTCACCCAAATTTATCGCTCTATACAGGGCTTCAACTTTGGCTTCAGTTACCAATCTGGAGAAAAGACCCACCACTTTTACTTGGTCATTTGTCGAAGGTTGATCCTAAGATTTGAAAAACAATTTAAAGTATTTTACAACCTCCACTTTTAATTTCTCCAAACCATAGTGTAAAAGCCCCAAATCATCTCTAATCTCCCAAACATATTTTTTTATTTCTCACGTAATTGGAAAAATGATGGGTACTTTTTTTTGATCACCACTTTGGATCCAAATCGCCCTGCTACATTGTCTCCAGAGCTCTTCCTTTTCTTTTAAGTTCTTGTTCCTTTCTTGTTTGAGGTTTTTTAGATGTCTTTCCTCCTCTGGTAATCTCGATCCTCCCAAATAGTTTTGAAGAGTGACTTTTATATCTTCCTCCAACTTCACCAAATGTGATAATGCCTTGATGTTGTGAATCTTTTCACAGTGTTTTGTGATTTCCTTTAGTTCTTTAAGTTTCCATTCCAACCTTCTATGCTTTCCACCCTCGAATAAGAATTTTAGGTCATTAGACCTTGAACAATATCTATAAAATCTACTGCTCCATAAGCCACCAATTTAATTTAAAGGAAAAGCCTTGAGAGGTGATTTCCAAGCTGGAGTAAAACCGGGCATGGAATTCAGACTGCATATGGATACCCATGACTTATAGAAATGCCTTTCAGAAGAAACTCTTTTGAAAGGAGAAACCTGTCCATCCTTTTCGCAATCATGTCGACACCAGAACGACCATTCCTCCAAGTAGGGACCAACCCAACAACCGATGCCAATAAGTTTATTTTGAAAAAACTTTAAAAAACACCGCCAAAGAGGGCTGCTAGAGATAACCTCCCCAAACCTCACAGGAGGATAAAGGTAAAAATTTAGATCCCACATAATAGTAAGTTTTGTGTTAATAACAATCCAAAATCTTCTAGGGACAGGACTTCCATCCATTTTAGGGACTAGATAGATATTTAGCGAAATCTCCTTTTGCTAAGCGATACAAACCCACAATAAATAAAATTCCACCACAGAAAGATAAGGAGACAAATAATTTTTTTGGGTCCCATGTGACCAACAAACCACTTGAATTTCCAACCGAATTAACAACACAACTAACCCAAGTCGTACAAAAAGCATGCATGAAGGTTCTGGCTTTTTGTGCGTAAACCGAGGTTTCCTGTAAAAAAACAATTTGAGGATGGGTTCTATCCAGTATGATGAACAAAGATGATTTAGGGTTCCCCAGTCCCCTAAGGTTTAAGAGAAATAACATTATTTCCCCACCCATGGCCGGGGCTTTCATTTGTTACGGGGTGCCCCAATGTTAGTGGAAGGTGGACAAGAATCAATTTGCAAGGTGTTTGAAACCGCTGATTTTATTTGTGCATTCCTGGTCTTAACCAACGATTATTCGATACACAGTCCCCTATACCAAGCGAAGTCTTTCCTTGCCCCTTTAGTACACGGGCACGAAGAGATAGCCTCCCCACCACAAGCAGAAGAATCTAAAACATAGTTGCCCAGAAAAACAAGCAGTTGGACAATAGTGGTTGAGTCATGAATAAAGGGAATTAAGGAGTCCAGAACTGCACTTAGAGAGGTGTCAACCTCTTCCGATTCACGATAACCGAATAGAGATGTGGAAACGACTGTCTAAGGATAGGGAGAAGGTGAAGGAATAACCGACTGACTAGGAGTAGTAAAGTCTAGTGAAGGAATAAATGAATGTAACTTATCACTTGACTCTACTAGACTCGTTGATAAAGTAATAGTTTCATCCCCTGGTAGACCGATCAATAGGGTAACCCTACCCTTATGAATTATTGTACCCACTTCAACAGGATTGATACCCCTATCCACCACAATGGACACATCGAATTTGGAAGTAGAAGTATTTAGCCAATCAAATGCATCCAGGGAATCCGTTTCCCACAATGACAGAGAAGAATAAAGTGTGGGGCAATGAAATTTTAACTTAACCGTAAGAGATTACATAGAATTCGAATGACTGGAAGCTTCCAGAGAAAAGTGAAAAGGCCTAGTCCCATTGAAACCAACTTCTGGAGAAGAGTCATGATTATCTCTATGCAGAGATGTGTCCTCTGGCTCTTATTCTTCGAGGAAACCACTACAATCCCGCCACAGGTGTCCAATGCTCTGACAAATACTGCATCTGAAAGGTAAGTCGAGATAGTCCAGTCACTGGAGAAACTGATGTCCCCTCCATTCTATCTTGATGACTTCAGGAAGTCTGTTATGAATATCCAGTTCAACCAAGACCCTTCCAACTTTCTTAGACGCCGTGGGAAGCGTTATTATGTCTACCATAATAAATTTACCTAAGGAGATCCCAATGGCCTCCGAAGCTCCTTAATTCCAAAGTTTCAAGGGTAAACCAGGAAGTAGAAGCCACAAATGGCAAAGTTGGAAGTATTATGTCACCGGGTTGAAAGAATCCCGCCAATGCTTTAGCATTAAGTTGATTCTACCTATAACCCACATACTATCTAGAGCCTTGAAGCATCTTTAGGTGCTTTGAAAATGAATCCTAACCATCCTTTAGTTAAAAACAATATCTCTAGAGTATATCCTAATAAAGGTTCCCAATCCTACTCAACCTAGATAGGGAGCGACACCTTGCACAATTTGCTGTAAGATATCCTCCCGACTAGCCCGCATAAATCCATTCTATATACTCCTCGGGACCGATATCACTCATAGCACCATCAAGCAACAACCTTGTTTTCCTTCCCTTGCCCTCTGACTACCCTCGGAGGACCACATGGTTCTACCCTCGCTTTCTCCAGAAACCTGTGATTAACCGTTGCCTCTAGCTTATTCTCTCGGATCGCACATTGGCAAGGCTTCTCCACCTCAGTGTCAGAGGGTGGCTAGGGAGAAAGTGTGAAAATGAGGGATCTCCACCAATAATCCTACTATGAGGACGAGTTTGTGGCGAAGTTAGATCACTTAAAGTGTGAGTTAAAGACTTGGTATGTGCTCCCAACGAGTCCACCGATGTGAAGAGACCCTCCTCTTTCCAAATACCCTCATTTGCATCCCCCATTAGTGCCCTTACGTCATCTTCAATACCCCCCTGCCGTGGATGAGCCATAATTAAGCCACCTGGGTTCCACTAGGATCGTTTCAACTACCAACTTCAGAAGCATTCCAGTTACAGAGAATAACAATGAATGTGTGCTTTAAATGTGATCAAAGCTCATTTAACAACTTATGCCACCCATGCTCCAACGAAAAACGACCCAACCACTGACCTCAAGGCAGTGCAATTTCCAAGAATAGCACTAAAAATCTACTAAAAAAGGCGGTTCAACTTAGCTAAAAACAAGGGATACTGCAAACATTTGAGAGAAAGAAAGGGGAAGGATGCTAACTAAAAATATAAAAGGACAACAAAGGAGCTGCAGGAGTGGTTAAACCGTTAAAAAACCTGAAATACGCCAAAGTGAGTCAAAGCCTTATAAAAAGGCGACACCACTGGTTAACCCCCATGGAAGAAACCCTCCACCCTCTGGTGCTCCAAAAATGAAGACATTCGACTCTGGTTCCATACCAGAAATTTCATGCTCCTCTTTTTTCAATTGCTTCCATACTCAACATGGAGTTGTGAGTATATATATATATATATATATATATATATATATATATATATGAGTTTTTTTTTTTATTATTTTGTTATTATTTTAGTATTTTTTATATTACTTTTGTGTAAAATTGTTTACAAAAGTTAATGCGTGTATATATATATATCCATACTCAACATGGAGTTGTGAGTATATATATATACTCACAACTCCATTGTCTGCCCTGTCAGTGAACCTGCCCAATCATGATCATCTATAGAGTGCCACGTCATATCCTACACAGTCAGCATGCTGATGTCATCAACGTTGACTTTTTGACCAGTTGACCTTTGACTTTTTACCTGTTTGGGCTTCCGATCAGAACGCGATAACTTTCGCATACGGAGCCTGTTTGACAAAGTAAATATACCACCGGAATCGGGAAGACGAGACAGACGCAATGACATTGGTTTCGTCGGATTCTAAGCACTTTTATTTTTGAGCATTTTTCAAGCCCTGTCAGGCTTCTGGATCCGATTTCAGATCAGAGTCTTTGTTCAGACAGACTGTGTAAGGATTTGTTCTATCAAGGAGTTGGCTCTATGCCTTGACCTGATTTTGAGGAAGGTGGATCTAGTGTGTTGTGCGCAGATCACTTTTCCAGTGAGAAGCTGAGCTCTGTGGCTTCGTGCACAAGGGAAAATGAATATAAGGAGATCGAATACTAATAAAGAAGAAGAAGATTTGGTGGACGTAGCCTCACATTGGGGTGAACCACGTATATCATGTGTTGATGTGCTTTGTGTGATGTTGTCGATGTTGTTTATATTCTTATTTTCTTAGTGTTGTTGCTATAACATATAATGAATGCATCTGATGTTGTTGCTTAGTGCTTAATGATGTGAATGAATGCTAGATATGAGCTGATGCTATGTGCTAAATGATTGGATGTGCTTAATCTTGATTACTACTACGCTAATCTATAATAAGGGTTTAACTTGCGATGCAGATAAAGTTCAAGAACTAACACATGTTATTGGCTAAGTGCTTTGTCAAATGTTGTAATCACATATCTATGTCTCAGCTTGATTGTAGACACCTGAGTCCTACAAGCCCCCCTGCCTCTACCTCGGGTGAGACTTCATCTGCTTCGCAGGTGTTGCCAAAAGGGCTGGTAGTTAGGGTTTTTTTGGTGCTCTATTGAAGCGTTGAACCCCGAGTCTTCCCCTGTGCCAATAGTATGATATACTTGGGTTGGTTTTGAGAGTGTATGTTAGTAAGGAGAAGCATTGTTGTATTTTGTTGTAATGACCCAATCTATCTACCCATGCTTAATTAATGAGCTATGAATTTAGTGTAAGTAGAATCGATTAACTAACTTTGTTCTTGAATTTTTTGTTTTAGTTTAAATTCATTGATATTATGCCTTTCTGAATTCCTATTATAAATGTATATAAACATGTGTCAAGGATGTGACTTAATTACTATAAATGTATATAAACATGTGTCAAAGGAAAGGATGTGACTTCATTATTACAAATGTATATAAACATGTGTCAAAGGAAAATATGTGACTTAATTGTTAGTTTCAGGACATAGTGTGAACAACCAAAGTAATTAGAGTAGTAAATACAATGAATTGATGTAGGGATGCTATTAAGTTACATGATTCTCATGCTTTATATCGGTATGATATGAAGTTTTTAAGGAGTTGATTAGTTAGAATGCTATTAATTTGATTTTCATTATGCTAATAGTGATGGTCAACATGTAACATGAGATGAAATATTTTGGGCTTGTTTTTGTTCTCTACACTAAGCTCATTAGTTCCACTATACCTTTTTGAGAGCTCATGATCATGAAAGGGTTTGTAACATTTTCCACATGGATTGGGGACAATTCTATGAGGCAACTCTCAACCCTTCACTAGTGAACCTTCATATTTCATAATACATGTCATGAAAGTAAAGATAATGTTATACTTTATGGTAGACTTGATTTACATGTCTTCTAAGTTGTTGGGTGCACATATAATGGAATTATTGTGTGGTATGGTGCCATGGCATTATAGGGATTAACAAGTGCATTTAGGTGGATAGTTAGAGGGTGCACATATAATGGAATTATTGTGTGGTATGGTGCCATGACATTACAGGGATTAGCAAGTGCATTTAGGTGGATAGTTAGACAAAATTTTATGTCTAAGACCATGATATTTATAGAAATATAATTAAGTCAATTTAAAGGAATCCATTTTTGGCATTTTAGAAAATATAAATTAAAAGAATTTGCATGGCCCACTTCACAAAGTGCATGCACTATTTATTATTTTATTAAGGTGATAAGAAGGGGAACATAGGGGATTCATAAGATTTATTTTATTTTATTTTTCGATGTGGGGTTTCCTTCTTTTATGATTCTCCATCGTACATCTTGGAGTAGTTTTGAGGTTCACAACTATTTGAGTTTGAGCCCTACAACTATAGGTTTGTATAATGCTTTCTCCATCCTATAACTTGTAATAGTTTTGAGGTTTGAAGCTATAAGTTTGCATAATGTATCGTTATTTGAGTTTGAGGTCTACAACTATAGATTTGCATAATGTATTGTTGTTCGAATAATATGTTTTTGTTTGAGATTAATGATAGTTTGAGGGTGGTGGGCTCGGAGCCTTGACTACACATAAGAGTACTTTCTTCTCCCTTAGTTTTCCATGTTTGGCTATAAATTCCATTATTTCACTATAGATGTTATGAGTATATTTTATTAATATTAATGAAACTTGGTTGATTTTTTTTATTTTTTAGAATTTTCAATAAAATTCTAATTTCCATGAATTACTATGTAATTGACAAAATTGAACTACTTTATAATTGAAAAAATTCTGATTTCCATGAATTACTATGTAATTGACAAAATATAAAATTCTTGTAGAAATATTAAAGATTAATCCAATTTATATTAAATTTTTTAATTAAAATTCATCTGAAAGTAAAATCTAAATTTTACCTTATTACTATCAGGTCCGCACAATCTTTATACACGATATCAGAGTTTGAAACCAGTCTTTATACATGATATCCACCGCCTCTTCATCTAACTGGTGGTTGAAATCTAAACCAGAGCATTAGAAGTAATAGGTCAAAATTTTAGTAAATTCGTTGTAGAAAAAACAAAAATGTATACCTAATTGTCTCGATAAAATCCTTGAAGACCGCCAAAATATTGTCCACTATAAGATTTGGGACCTACTATTTCATTAAAATATACTTTAGTGACTGGAAATTCACAGTACCAAAAGTACTGTGTTGGAAAACAGCCTTGAACAGCAGTTTGTCAACGCTAGGTCATAATAACTTTGGAATGGACAGTGTATTCTAATTTTTTTTTAATATGTAACCGACCCAGCTGAAAGAAAATACTTGAAATTTGTTGACTTGTTTGATTGATCTCAGGCCACTTTAAATTGGCACTAAAATATGAAGGATTTAGTCAAACTTTAGCTTACTTAACTCATGACAGTAACAGCCTGAATTCCCGATCGCTTGATTACGATACAGAAATATATGAATTTAATAATCCCCTTTGAGCCTTCAAATCTGGCCAAATATCATATTCTTCGAAGCCGCCATCAACCGACCGTGGCCTTGCCTAAGTCAAATTCCAGCACTAATAAATATTATGTTCAAGGCGAAGTCCACGGTTGTCAGTCTCAAAAATATATATATATATATATCAGTGAGATCTGAACAGTACGATATCAATGCAGGCCAATTTACTTCATTCCCACAGAAGCTTTGTCTTCAAAGAAATTTTGAAGGCATTTCTGGCAACCATGAAGTAATTATAAGAGTAATTAACTGCCCACTACTGCTCCAACGACATTGAGACCTAGCCCTCACATACCCAACCAGATACCTAGCCCGCCAACTGGTGGAGAAAAAGATCGAGTGATGATGGAGGGAAGACCTGATGAAAGCATGTTTCCACATTATTACCATTTTTGACATTTCATTACTATCTTCTTTCCTTTTCATGTTCCACTTGATGCAGATACCAAATGCAGGAAGCATATAATAAAATAAACTAGTATAGCTTCATCTTAATACTGGATTCATGGTGCATTGATGGGATCAAATCGAGGAAACATATAATAAAATAAACTAGTATAGCTTCATCTTAATACTGGATTCATGGTGCAGTGATGGGATCAAATCGAGGAAGCATATAATAAAATAAACTAGTATAGCTTCATCTTAATACTGGATTCATGGTGCAGTGATGGGATCAAATCGATTAAAGTGGAAATCTTTTTAAAAAAAAATTTAGAAAAGTTTTGCATATGGAAGGTAGCTACTTAAAATGAAGCTATAATGGTTGTGCTCCCATGCAATTACTTAAAAAATAGAATTGAGTTTGATAATATATATCTCATTATATAATTTCCATTGATAATATGTGCACATAGTATATTTGCATCAAACTACATATGTTTATTATATTCACATTCTAATAAGATTCATTTTGTTTTTCTTTATATTATTTCAAGTGTTTTGACTTATGTTTTTTCTATTTCTAATTATTATTCATTCCATGTTAAATTTTAATATTTGAAGTATTTCACATTCACCTTTACCATAGGATTATTGACACGTTCACATAATACTTATTTATATAAATACAACTTGTTCATTTTGAAGTGTAGTATCTCCCAAATCTATTGGAGATATTACACACCCACTTAGTATTTGTCTTCTTAAGTTCATTAGTGTATGTTGAGGACCTGGTTTGAGACAATCTTCCCCTGGATGAGAATAGTATCCCCTGAATGAGAATATTCTCCCCTAGATGAGGGTGCCACCTCCTCTTCATTCATTACTCAATTGTATGTCAGTGAGACTAGTGGAGTGAAGTCTTGCATGACAACTTCAGTATTATCATCAAGTGTTGCATGCTCACCTTGGGATCATCACCAAGAGGGTGCACACACCTTGGGATCATCACCAGGAGGGAGCACTTGAAATGCATGAGGCGAGGAGGGTGCACCACATGTCCGTGCATGAGTTTATGTCCACTCCACTCATCTATACTAGTTAATTGATGACTGCATGGTCGGTTAATTAGGACTAGGTGGTAGCTCACTTAGGTTTTGTCAGTGTATGTCTACATCTCTCTAGAAGAATACTATGATGTATTAGTTTGAGCATGTAACTTATATCTATTGTAAATTGTTCACATTTTGAGTCTGGATTAGAGTGGAATACAATTCTTTCATTCTTTATCTCCAACTATTCTCTTCTTCTCTCAACTTTGCAAGTTTCATGTTCATTGTTGCTAGCTAGATTATTTATGCAGGGTTTAGTACAATTTCACATGATATCAAAGCCCACAAGTGCTAAGAAGAAGGCTCACAAAAAATCATTTGCAAGTACAAAATATTGAAGCAAATGCAAAGAATGGAATTTCCACCACCAACATTTCTTACGCCATACAACTACCTCGAATGGAAGCCAAAGATTCTTCTTCTTTTTAGAAGTAGAGGCTTTTATCAAATAACTATGAAAACAAAACATATCCCACTTCTGTCGATGGGAAATATAATTTTCTCAATAGACAAAATATTCCTTTCGAACTTATCTTCTTGTCTATTTTTTCTGAAATACAATTCCATGTTGCATCACTCTTAACTCCAGACAAAGTATGGACCAAATTGAAGGTCCTATTTGGGATAAAGGAAAAGTATGAAGAATGTATGCCGAAGAATTCCAACACAAATCCCATAGAAAAGCCACCGGAAGAATAAGCTTCTTGGCTTCCTTCTAAAGTGGATTTAAATATGATGCACCCTTCCACTTAGATATGATTTCCAAATTAGATTATGAAATACATGAGAATTCAAGTGTTGATCTAGAACCAAGACCCAAATGGGCACAGTCCATCCTGTTAGTAGTTGATGATCCTATCAATCCTAGAAGGGAATGATCCCAATTTGAGGGGGCTCTACATACTCTCATAGCCATAGAACCAATAATTTCCATGCATTGCTACATGGTTATGGCATTTGAACCTTAGGCCTATGCAGAGGCTGAAGAGAATCCATATTGGAAAATGACCATGAATGAAGGAGATTTTGATCTTCTTCCTTCCAATTGGAGCAAGTGGATAGATATCGACATCTCATTGGTGCATTCATTTCATCAGATATGTTCATACATTTACATCTTCATCACCTTGGGATCATCACTAGGAGGGAACACTCACCTTGGGATCATCATCAAGAGGGCACACTTGACATGCATGAGGTGAGGAAGCTGCAACATATGTGCATACTTGAAATTCTCTCCACTCCACTTGTCTAGACTAGTTAATTGATGTTTGCATGGCTAGTTAAATAGGACTAGGTGTGTTGGCCCTCGACCAAGTTTTGGAGAACCTTGGTCATGTTTGACCTCTTTTGGGACTTCGACAGGCTAGTCGAAGGCAGAGTGCAAGTCGAAGTGGAGATCACGGGATCTTGGCCCCTTTTTAGGGAAGTTTTGGGATTAGGGTTTATGTAACAGGTATGGGATGTCAACCCATGGGTTTACCCATGTTTAGGCCCATTTTGTAATGTATAAATAGAAATCTAGGCAATGTAAGAGGGGCCAGTGTGTGAAGTGAAGATACCTAGTAGAATCAGCTTAGTGCGAAGCTAGAGGCTTTGTGCATAATATGTGTTAAGACTTGGAGAGCTAAGTGCAAGTGATTGTAAGAGAGATTTGTGCTTAAACCTATCTCGGGGAAGGAGGATCTGGTGAGGTGCATGCAGATCTCATGTATTATGAGGAGTGGGTTTTTGTGGCTCTGTTCTTGTAGAAGATTGAGAGAAGATGATAAAGAAGAGAAGAGTTGGTGGACGTATCCCCATGCTGGGGTGAACCATGTATATCCTGTGTTATGGTTGATTTGTGCATTATGGTTTTTATATCGTTCATATAATTTAAGCTTAGTGCAGTAATGAATGTTTAGATGAATCTGGTATGATAGATTAAATGCTTAGTGATGTGAACGAATGCTAGATCTGATCTCTTTCCATATGCTAATTGCTTAGATGTGTTAGATCTGGTTACTACGTTGTTATGTAATTAGGGCTTGAATATGCGATGTCAATAAGGGTTAAATAATGATGAATGCTAACTGATAAGTGTTGTGTTAGAGTGGTGTAATCACATATCTGTGTCCCAGCTAGGTTGCAGACATTTGAGTCCTACAACCACCCCTTCCTTTACCTCGAGTGAGACTTCATCTGCTTCGCAGGTGTTGCCAAAAGGGTCAGTAGTTAGGGTTTTGTTGGTGCGTTGTTGAAGTTTTGAACCTTGGGTCTTCCCCTGTGCCAACAAATGGTTCTGTTGTCGGGACCTGAAACTGTGATTGTTGAGAACAAAAGAAAAGAGAAATCTTTGTGCATAGATATGCTACTTTAGTGCATAGTAGTCTACTTAACTTGCAAAGATCTGTGCTAAGAAGATAAGTCTTATTTGAAGAAAAGAGGTAAGATCTTAAAGATTTGTGCTTTGAGAAAGGAAAGATAAGCAAAAAATTTTGTTTCGAAAGAATGAATCTAGGTATGTTTGATAAATTTTGTCCTAGTCTGAAAACTAGGGTACGGCTAGAAGAAAGAAGATTTGATATGAGTAGATCTTATAGAACTAGTGAAATATATGTTATCCCTATGCACAAAAAGAATGTTTGGACTAACAAATGAATGCAGGATCCTAGAAATAATTTTTTGCAGGTTAGTTACTGTGATCAAAGTGCGCAATACAGGAAAGGTTCAAGATCGTTTAAAAGAAAGAGAAGATTAACTCTTTTCTATAGTTGCAGAAGACCGAGACATCTTGCTATGGAATGCCCTTGTAGAGGTCCTAGTTGTCTTTGTTTTAAATCTATGGACCATGAAGTTTTTTATTTCCCTAGAATGATTGCAAAAGTTGAAAAGATAAATATGAGACAAGAAAACTGTGAGACAAGCCAATAAACTAAGGATATGATAGAACCCCAGAAAGAATTAGAGATCGTATTATTGTAGATGAAAGAAACCATGAATGATCACAAAGATATGAACTTATTAGAGGTCTTAAAAGAGAAAGAGTACATAGAAACAATAATAGGAGACTTCGACATAGACTGTGTTCTGGATGAGGAAACACAGGTGAATATCATGATAGAAAGAACTTGGGAAATTTTGGGAAAGCCTCCTATGGTTCCTTCATTAGGAGGAATATGATTATTTAGAGGAAAGATGATAACCCTATGTGGAAGACTTACCCAAACATCTATGAGTGCTCATGGAACATCGACAGAAGAAGAATTTGAGATCGTTAAATTTGTTGAGAACAACACCCCATTTTCTATCTTTCTAGGAAAAACCTGGATTGAGAAAGATCAAATACGAAGGAAACCAGAAGAAGAGGATCTAGAACAGAAAAAGCAAGAACTAAGAGATTTCATGGCTAGGAGAATAACGCACTTACTGGAAGAACAAGAGAACTATTCGAAGCTACTAAGGACCAAAGATATGGACGTCGAAGTTGAAAGGACACAAGAAGAATGGAGACACTTGTCTGTACAAAAGAGTAGAGCACCTACCCCAGAAAGAGAAGAAGTATTACCCTTGAACCCTATGAAAGACCCCCCACAGTGCGAAGTTATCAAGCCAAGAGGAGATAAGAACGATAATGGAAAGAGGAAACCTGTGATTCAGATCACAGGAAAGAAGGCCATAAAGCTTAGTAAGAAGAGAGAAAATTTAGAAAAATTGCAAGAAGTTCCAAAGAAGACTTAGCAGAAGGAAGGTTTCCAGAACTCAAACTTCGTCGGAATATCAGTACAACACAGATTGACACTTCGCCATGACAGAACAATATGACTGTTGGAGGCATTATGACCATCATAACGATGCTCCAGAACAACTAGAAACCCAATTATTGCCCGAATTTTCATCCTTGGACCATTGGGACTGTGCCATAATGGATGTAACTACATTGATTGAGGCATTCCTTCCTGTTGGAAGATTTCGTTACGATAATATCTATTTATCCTGTCAAGAATTGCATTGAGAACACTTTTTACCCATTGTGATTATCTGAGCCCACAGAGAACTAGTTGATTTCACGCAGTGATCAGGGAGACCTCTCCATACATTTTTTTACATTGAGTATTTTTCACCGACCTGAGATATCATATCTCGAGTGTGCATGTTAGACGAAATTAGCGCAGCAGAAAAATCCATCGAAGAGATTCTAATAGACCTCGTGGCCGATAAGGTGATGTCCGCAGGCATCCAAGCCTCATCAACGAGAGGAGTGCAAGCCTCCCCGTCGACTGCTCATGGATCTGGACCATCCCAATTTGCGATCGAGAAAAGAACCAAGCATCGTGATGACCTGGTGAATGAAAATTTAATCCCATACATCATGCCCAACTACATCCCACCCCTGGTTGGTGTGGTGAGTTGTGACAGTGTCTCGAGGGACTTCAACTAAACAGTCATCACTACGTACCTCCTGAAGGGTATACAAGTAGTCACTATAGTCAAAAAACGCTTGGAAGGGCCTGTGACCGAGGCAGTTATTCAGGAGTTCATCGAGCAGGAGGCCCTGGTGAAGCAACAGGTTGAAACAGCTCGAGCCAAGCTCGAGGCATTTGAGGCAGATTTACCCATAGCAGAGTGACTCGGGACGTGTCATAGGTGAGTGTTGGGGGCCTGTTGGCCCTCAACCAATTTTTGGAGAACCTTGGTCACGTTTGACCTCTTTTGGGACTTCAACAGACTGGTCGAAGGCGAAGCACAAGTTGAAGCAGAGATCACGGGATCTCGACCCCTTTTTAGGGAAGTTTTGGGATTAGGGTTTATGTAACGGGTATGGGATGTCGGCCCATGTGTTTACCCATGTTTAGGCCATTTTTTTAATGTATAAATAGAAATCTAGGCGATGTAAGAGGGGCTAGTGTGCTAAGTGAAGAGACCTAGTAGAATCGACTTAGTGCGAAGCTAGAGGCTTTGTGCATACTATGTGTTAAGACTTGCAGAGCTAAGTGCAAGTGATTGTAAGAGGGCTTTGTGCTTAAACCTAGCTCGAGGAAGGAGGATCTAGTGAGGTGGACGCAGATCTCCTGTCGTATGAGGAGTGGGTTCTTGTGGCTCTGTTCTTGTAGAAGATTGAGAGAAGATAATAAATAAGAGACGAGTTGGTGTACATACCCCCACGCTGGGGTGAACCACGTATACCTGTGTTATGATTTCTTTGTGAATTATGGTGTTTATATCGTTCATATAATTTAAGCTTAGTGTAGTAATGAATGTTTAGATGAATCCGGTATGATAGATTAAATGCTTAGTGATGTGAATGAATGCTAGATCTGATCTCTTTCCATATGCTAAGTGCTTAGATGTGTTAGATCTGGTTACTGCGTTGTTATGTAATTAGGGCTTGAATCTGTGATGTGAATAAGGGTTAAATACTGATGAATGCTAACTGGTAAGTGCTCTGTTAGAGTGGTGGAATCACATATCTGTGTCCCAGCTAGGTTACAGACATTTGAGTTCTGCAACCACCCCTGCCTCTACCTCGGGTGAGACTTCATCTGCTTCCCAGGTGTTTTTGAAAGGGCCGGTAGTTAATGTTTTGTTGGTGTGTATTTGAAGCGTTGAATCCTGGTTCTAACCCTATGCCAACAAGGTGGCAGTTCACTCAATTTTCTATCAGTGTATGCCTACATCTCTCTAGAAGACTACTATGGCACATTAGTTTGAGAATGTAGCTTATATCTATTGTAAATCATTCACTCTTTGAGTGTGGATTAGAGTGGAATACAATTCTTTCATTCTTTCTCTCCATTTCTTCTCTTCTTCTATCAACTTTGTAAGTTTCATGTTCATTATTGTTAGCTAGATTCTATGTGTAGGTTTCACTACAATTTCACAAAATAAATGCACT